>JAHRIG010000171.1:31886-45055 GCA_020311275.1 Eira barbara
TTTTTTTTTTTTTTTTTTTTTTTTTTTTTTTTTTTTTTTCATTTCTTTTAATACAGAGAGCGGTGAGGTCCTGGCATGTCCTTACAAAGAGAAATGCAAATTGTCCTCACTCAGGGGTGTGGAAAATACAGTAGAAGAATTGCAGCTGATGATGATCAGCCTTTAATTAGTTGGGGGACTAGGGCCCAGTGAAGACCAGGCCTGTGGCCCCTCTCTCCATGGTAAATAAAACCTAGCCTGGACCAGGGAGCCCACGAAGGATCTTGAAAACACTTGGCCTGTTTTGCCATTTCTTTTCAGTAGAAGGCAGTGAAAGATGTTCTCGCTAATTACTCTGCCCACCTGCCTTGCTGATCAATCAGAAACTGCATTTAATCACTTTGCATCTATAAGGGGAAATTCATCCCCCATCCTGCCTCCGCCGCTGTGATGAGACTTATGCCAGAAGTTTAAAAAAAAAAAAAATGGGGATAGATCTGAGAACTGGAAATAAAACCCATTTTGTCACAGGACACTGCCTTTGGCTGTGACCACTGGACAGGGTTTTATATGGCTCTAAGAGCAGTGCCCTCCTGTAAAGTGGATTGTATGCTTTTGCCAAGCTGTAGGATTTCAGAGGGCTGGTGGACAGACTCTGGTGTCCTCCGTGGTCTCGTGGCAGAGAATGTCAATCAACGCCCACTGCCACTGCATGTGGCTGATGGGAGAGGGCGGGGAGAGGAGAGCAAGACAGAGAGTGTGCTTTTCATTAGGTACACCTGGGTCCCTGCACAGTCTAGCCAAGGGCCTGATGGGGCTGCTGTGTGTAAGTCAGTCCCCAGCGGTATTTGGGACATACTTCTACTGAAAGATTACTGCTTGCTTCACTGAAATTCAAATTTCATTGGGCATCTTGCATTTTTTATTTGCTAAATCTGGCAACCCCAGGCCTTGAGCAAATTTCTCAAATTTTCTGAGCCTTAGTTTCCCAGATGTAAAGTGAAACAACTGTAAAATCAGCCACAGTATTAAAGTGAAATTTGTACAACGCCTGGAGTCCAGAGCCAGACACAAAATGAGCTGTTCAGGAGATGGTACTTACTACTGTTAGTTCCCAACAGATGTTTTCCTCCATTTGAGCTATATTGTCCCAGGTGATAATAGAGGTAACATTAAGTTCTACAATCAGACCCTGTCCATTGTTACCTGGTACAGCAACTTCAGACTGAGCTCCATAAGGACCCTGTAATTTTCCAAGGCCCCAACAACTCCTTTCACCGAAAAATCAAACTATCCTCCAGACTGCACTCTAAAAGGTGACCTTTTTATTGTAAGGTAACTTGTTAATGAATCTAGGGCACCTGGGTGGCTCAGTGGGTTAATCCTCTGCCTTTGGCTCAGGTCGTGGTCCCAGGATCCTGAAAACGAGCCCCACATTGGGCTCCCCACTCAGAAGGGAGCCTGCTACCCTGTCTCCCTCTGCCTGCCTCTTTCTCTACTTATGACCTCTCTCTCTCTCTCTCTGTCAAATATATTTTAAAAATCTTAAATAAATAAATAATAAAAATGAATTATAAAATAAATTAATTAAAAAATAAAATTAATAAAATACAAGAAAATAAATTTAATTTAAAAATGAAATATTAAAATTAATAATAATTATAAAATTAATAATAAAACAAATAAATCGATAATTGCCCAGGTTACATTTCAAAGCAGAATTTTCAGGACACCCGACTGGTTCAGTGTGTTAAGCATCTGCCTTCTCAGGTCATGAGGCCGATGTCCTGGAATGGAGTCCCACATTGGGCTCGCTGTTTAAAGGGGAGTCTGCTTCTCCCTCTGCCTCTGCCTACCACTCTGTCTGCCTGTGCTCACTCGCTCTCTCTCTCTAACAAATAAATAAATTTTAAAAATTAAAAAAAAATTTAAGGCAGAATTTTAGAAATAACCTCTAAAAAGACGAGCTGCCTGGATGGCTCATTTGGTGGAGTGTGATGCTTGGTCTCAGGGTTATGAGTTTGAGTCCCACCCTGGGTGTAGAAATGAATTCAGGTATGAGAAATAACCTCTAAAAACAAATAATTTTGTCATTTTTTTCTACAGATAGATAAAAATCTATACCCACATATAAAAATATGTGAGCCATGTTATGTTGGGACTCCCATTACTGAACAATTGGAAAGCATGTGCCAATACAGAGGATCTTTGGTCAAAGCAAACTGTTGGACTATTACCGATGGGATTACAGTTCAGGATTTCAGAAACCCACCTCCCAGGCTTCCCATACAGGGTGGGGGGTCGTCCTGCTGCTCCATGGCCACAGACTATCCAAGAAAACAGCTGGCTCCTGGCCTGGGTGGAATCGTTTTCAGCAGCGAACAGCCAGGGAAAGAAATTCTTGTCCCAGGCCAAGTTTTCAGCCTCCTGAGCCCCCAGAAGCATGTCTGTGGCCTCGGGAGAAGTCATTTCTTAAAGTTTCTCTGTGTGCCCCTGGTGTGGGTTGGGCCCTGAGCAGATGAAAGCTCTGGTACTAGGGCAGCCCTGGACACAGGGGACAGTAGATGCCACCCACTCGTGCAAGCAGGAACTTGTGCAAGGTCCCACCAAAGTGCTATGCAGATGAGGAAAAGACTGACTAGGACACAGCGGGAGTGACCTGCCCACTGGGAACCTGACGTGCAGCCAGGAGGAAGGGCAGAATCTAGATGGCCTCAATGTATCCCTGGGTCTCTGCTCCTCCCCTCTTTCCTACCTGCCCTGTGTCTCTGTGTGTGCATGTGCATGTGTGTGTGTGAGTGTGTGTGTGTGTGTGTGTGTGTTGTAAGTCCCCTCTGTTCCTCTCCCCTCCCACCTCCTCCTGCAGTGCTGTCCCTTCTCTGCTTCTCTGTCTGCTTGCTGCCCCATCTTTTCCAAGTACCTACCACTGTGTCCAGGGCAGTCAGCGTCATCTCTCAGCCCCCAGGCCACCTTTCTGGCATGCTCAGGCCAGCATCCTTAAAGCCCAAGTCGTACTTCCTGGGAGAGTGGAAAAAGGGGGCCCTGTGGGGGACAGGGGTCCACCCGGCCTATGGGACACACTGCAAATGTAGCTGTCGGGGTCAGGGCCAGGGTACCGGGAACAGGCCCCCTCAGGCCCCAGTCCCAGTGTGGGGACTGCTCAGCACCTTCTCTCCCTTACCACCCTTCTCCAGCAAGCTCTAAGACCTATACAGATGAGGGAAGGTCAGGGTCTGAGTTCTAGGCAGGCCTGCAAGCCTCTAGGACCCAGCTTTCAGCATGGACTTAGGCTGGCACCAGCCTACCCGCTGGGTGACCTGGGACAGGCGGTGAGTCATCTGCGTGTCTCAGCATCCCCAACTACGGAACAGGGAAGAGAAGACTCCCTCCTTCTTAGTGTGCCTCTGAGGACTGGATAGGGCTGAAAAGACATGAAGAACGTGGCACGGCAGTTGCTGCAGTCAGTGGCAAGAATTCAGTTCTGAATGGCAGCAGCAGCAAGAGAGAAAAGCCCAGGGACCACCAGGATCACAGCTGTAGCTGACCGGGGGGGGGGGGTTACCACCCGTTGCTGTGTGGACCCACACGCGCCAGGGGACTACTGGGGTCTCTGTGAGAGGGTGTTACCAGAAATGATTGCCCTTTGGGTTTCAGTGGGTGCTTGTGGGGATGGTCCAAGAGACTCCACACTGGGTGGTGTCAGAAAGTAAGGAAAGTTCTGTGAATGGAATCCAGTCCGTGGGATCTTCAGGGAGAGTAGAGGAGAGACTCAGCTGTAGATGTAACCCCAGACATGGGTGTGCCAAGTGTACACGAAGAGCATGGCAAGGGCAGGCCAAGGGCACTGGAACAAGAATGGTGGACGAAAGGCAAGACGGAATGCCCACTTGGATCTTCACTCTGTTGCTGGATTAATCAAAATGGGGAAAGAACCCTAAAGGTCTTCGGAATGTCTCCTAGAGGCCAGAGTCACACACTGTGAGTCCACTGTCCAGGATGTCACCCAGAACCAAAGGGCCTGACACCTAGAGAAGAAGGTAACGTGAGCACTTGCCAAGGAAGAGAGGATGCATGCAGCCCTGCAATGCCCGCCTGATGGGTCCGCAGGGGTGCGGCTATGGGACCAGCTCCTGTCCCTGAGGGCTTGGGGCCCAGCCAGGGGAGATGGCTGGCACCCGCTGTGCCCCCATTCCTCTTCCTCAGTTCAGCCTTCAAGCCCAAGAGATCTGTGAACCCCCTGAGGTTGGGGAACGAAGAAGTCGAACCCTCCACGGCGCCTCTGCAGGCCTGATTCATTCACTGGGCGGTGGCCCAACAGAAGCTGTGCACAGGCACAGGGGTTCCTGCACACGTGCTCATTCCTCAGGTTCCAGGTTCCAAAGCTGTGTCCTGGCAACAGGCCCCACATTGTGCTCTAGGCCTTCTGCCATGACTTGGCAGCTGAAGGAGAGCGCTGCGAGCCTAGTTCGCTATCCTCAGCATTCAGCCTTACTGGACTGCTCTATGGGCACCTCGTTGAGCCGGCTGTGCCCCTCCCCCCAGCTCCAGGCTCTGTGGGGTCCGCACCTGCCAGGAGGGCTGGTCCGCCCCCACCCCGCTCACTGTGGTCGCAGACTACTCTTGTCGCCCAGGGCTCGCCCAGCGGTCCACAACCCAGGGTCCACTTGCAGGCGGTCTTCCAAGTACCCTGTGAGTTGGCAACCGTGCTCAGTCCTCACAACTTGCAGAAGGTACTCCATGACCCTGGAGACCCTGCACTTTCTTCTGGGGCTCCTCACCTCCATCTACAGGTGTGGCTCCCAGCTGAAGTTGATGCTGTCAGCTCCCGGATCACAGGTGTCCTGCCGCCGTCGCTGCAAGTCCATCGTGGTCACAGTCACCCCCTGTGTGCTGCAGAAGTGGGTCATCACCAGGCTGCCATCTTCAGCACTCAGGAATGTCCACGATGTCTCCACAGGGGAGAGGGTGTGCAGAGACCCCAGAGAGAGCGGCAAAGGCAGGGCACAGGTAGAGGAAAACCCTGCACTTTCAGAGAGGCAAGAGACTCACAGAAAGGACCCTAAAGGCACTGGGGCCCCACAGGGGGCATTTAGGCCCCTGGGGGTCCAGGGAGGACTCTCTTCCTTTGTGCCCAGGCCTGGGCCTCTGCAGAGAGCCATCCCCTGGGAAGAGAGCTCAGAAGACCCATGCAATAAGAAGTCCTCCAGCTCCCATAGGAGCTCCTGCTCAACTCAAAATGCCATCACAAGTTCCTACAGTTCTACCAGGGTCTTCCACCTGGTGCAGAGGAGGAGGGGTCTGACCACAAGTCAGGCCTCGCGGCCCCCGAGGTCCCCCAAAAAAGTCAGCCAAGAGAGCCCCTTGTGTCCTGCCAGAGTGCTTGAACTTTGCCAGAAGAAGAACCAGCCAGAAAAGGATGCAGATACCACTACTGGGCAGAAGGCAACGCAGATGAACTGCTCATCCCCAGCTGACTGTTCCAGGCCCCAAAAACCCAAGGTTCGTCTGCTGCCACACAGGCGAGGGGAGCCTCTGAGTCTGCTGCCACCCCCTGAGCTGGGGTTTCGAGTGGCTGCTGAGGACCTGGACCAGGAAAAGAGAGCTGCTCTCCAGCACATCCAAGATGCTCTTCAAGGGGACACAGAGGCCACCTGCAGCTGTGGCCCAAGTTGGCCATCCAGTGCCTTGGCTCTGTCTGCTGCAGTGGCTGGTCCCCTGCCATTCTCTGACACCAGGTCATCCCCATGGACTGCTCCCCAACTTCCCAGCCTCTCGTCTTGGGGTCTCACCCTGGCCACAGTGGGAACTCCTTTCCACCTACCCAGGCCCTCTCAATAACCTCCAGGGACAGCATGGCCTCAGTCACAGTACCCCAGGCCTGCCTGCACTGCCTGGGAGTAGTGGCAACCCGGGATCCACTGCCCAGGCCCCATTCGGGGTTGTTGGTGGGCAGTGGCCAGGAGCCAACACCCTTCACAGCTCTCCCCAGCATGGACAGCTGGCAGCTCAGGCTCCAGACCCACTCCAGGCCCTGAGCACAGCTCTAGCCCAGCTATCCTTGGGCATCAGCACCCAAGCGGGTTATTTGGTTCCCTTACCTGCATCTGCCTCCCGGGGCACCCATGCCAGTGCCCAGCCAGGTTTGGCTACCTCCCCTGCTGTACTCGCCCCTGGCGCAGCCGCTGCCCCTGGCTTGACAGCTGCCTCCCAGGTGCCCAGCGCTGTGTCCCATGCTGGGCCCAACAGCCAGCAGCCCCGCCAGGCAGGTGGCAGCACAATGCTGGCCCCCATCATCATGGGGCTTTCGGCAGGTTTGGGGAGAGGAGATGATGTTGCAGATCTGTGTTCCACTTTTTGGGCTCTCAGCATCACAGAAGGAATCAGCAGGGTCCCGAACTGCTCTGGGTCAAGCCTGGGCCTCAATACAGGGGACCACCCATGCCAGAGCTCCCTGTCAGGGACCACTGGTGCTAGCACGATGAGCCACCCTGTGTCGGGATCCCCGAGTGCCCCTCCCTTCAGTCACATCCCCAAGCACCTGACCAAGCACAGGTCCAGCTCAGATGGCTGCAGCACTGCCAGCAAGGCCGCCTGAGGGGGCGGGGTGCCCCGGCCTCTTCCTCCTAGTGGCCCCACCTCACTGGTCAGCAGGGCCCAGAGCAGCCTTGCCACCAAAACCCCCTCATTCACTGCCCAGCACTTGATTGGACGCAAAAGAGCCATGCTGTGCAACGAGCCATCTTCCTCCACATCACAACCCACTCCCTTGGGGCCCAAGAGGCAGAGGCTCGGCTGAGCCAATAGCTTCCTGGAGAAGTAGCCGATGTTGCATTTCCTTCCAGGTGACACCGGTGCAAGAATAGTGTGGAATGGGAGACAGAAATCTAGCCCTGACCTTTGCGGTCCCTCAGCAAAACCGGGCTCCCAGCCAGCCAGCCAACATTCTGGAAACTTCCCAATCCCTGACCCACCATTTTGAAGGAAGGTGGGGGCTTGAAGCCTCGTCTGTTATCCCAGGGGCCATGGGCCTTGGGAGAGTTCACGGAGATCTGTGTCCCTTTGGCCTCCAATCCCACAGCTCCTGGGACTCCTGCCACTGACCACAGGTTTCCCCTCCCCTCTCCCCATGTTCTTCCCAGAACCTTTAGGTATTGTCCATTCATTAATTAAAGCCTTGTTCTAGTTTCTCTGCATAGCTCTCCAGAGTCTCATTTGTGGGTCAAGTGTGCAAAAGTTGGGACTCGAATGGGTGCTGGAATGGGAAGCCAGATGCTATCATTTCCAGGTTCCCGTGGCCCAGCAGAGGGGGTAGGGCTAGATGGATGGACCCTTGAAGAGTGAGAGTAGGTTTTCCGTTTCGGGGATGGGCCTGGGAGAACACTGGCCTGGGGAGGGCAAAATGGGGAGACTCACCCTTGCCTACTGGAAGCGCTGCTTCTCTCCCACTGGGGACATCGTGGAATCTTTTTGCTTCACAGCCCTAGGGCAATGTAAAGACACACCTGACCTAGAGTATGGGACTGGCATCAAAGATTGTGGCTCAAGGCAAAGGAGGACAGCTTTGCCTTGAGGGTGTGACAGCTCCCTGAACGCTGAGTGACATCCCACTTCATACAAGCACTAGGCCTCCCTCAGTGCATCTCTTCCCTCTGCCAGGAATTTGGGGTGCTGCTTCCTGATGGCACTGGAGAGAAGAATGAGGTGCAAACAATTCACCTGTGAGAGGGACGGAGCAGGGACGACAGCCAAAAGGACTGTCACCCCAAAAAACTCCTCAGTCCCGTTTTTATTAGATACAAGATAACAACCAACAAAGGAGGAGGTTATACATTAGTCATGGGTCTTGGAGGTCAGAAGGAATGGGAGTCCTGTGCCGACCATAGTCTTGTAGGTAAACGGAGTTGGGTGTGCCTGGCCCAGCACCATGGAATTTATAGTTGAGCAAGTTCACAGAAAGGGATTATTCTAACAGCAGGCTTTAATGAGTCAGGGGAGACAACAGAAAAGGGAAACAGGCGATGTTCCACCCTCAGCGACCAGGACATACCCAGATGCTGGGCTTCAAGGATGCACATCCTCCCCTTCACCAGAGGCCTGCTGCTAGTACAGGTTTTCTCAAGGTCATCGTCAAGCATGCTTGCGTGACCAGTACAATTTCTCATTAATGATATTTTAAGCAGCCTATCATTCTGAGGGATGGTTACATTTCCCCCTATTTGTTAATGCAGAAGCAGCAAAATCCATTTTGCAAGTTCTCGAACCGTTAGTCGTCAGAAAGATTTCTTTGAGCATCTGAGGACTAAGCATAAAAAGATTATAGCAATAAAAAGTATCATCATTCCACCTATAATGCCAAGACCAGTTTTTTGATCCAAGCTAAGGGGTTTACATCAGACAGAATATCATGCAAAACTCACTCTCGGAACTGATTGCAAGGATCACGAGGAATACCCTGAATAGTATCTTGAAGCTGTTTAATATCCACAGTTAAATTACCACCATAATGACTAGTAATATGGCAAAATCTTGTTCCATGGTATTTCTGATTCATTATAGGTGTAGAGAGTAACACAGAAGGAAGAAACATTCTAATCACGCAGAAGGTGAAGCCTTATATTTGGAAGATCCTCTCTCCTATATATATTATGGTTTCTTTTAAATCAGAGACTCTTTCATGAAATCTTTGATCTAGGACTATTTGTTGATTCCAAGCCTTGCTAGCATTCTCGTGCCATTTTTGCACAAATTGGGTGGTTTGCACGGTCTGATGAAAACCAATCCCACAGTGGTAGCCATAACAGTAATGGCTATAATTCCTAAAATAGGTCAGTCAAAGGCACAGGCGACAACCCGGATTTGTGATTCTTGTCTGAAGTGTGTAATATGTGTGTGGTGGGGCAGAAGTTGGGGGGACAGTTTTGTGGGACTGAGCCCCTGCTATCTCCAGGTATCTATATCCACATAGATAGTGTCAGATTTGAGTTACATTGTAGCACACCTAGCTGGTGTCAGAGAATTGTTGGTGAGTGGAAGACTCCCTCCCACACCCGTGGTGGAATTGGGCACAGAACCCTTATGATTCCAAATACAAAAATGTACAAAAACAAAAGAAAACTTCACACTTTTTGCTAGTTTGGCTAAAACAGAAAGTCTAAAATCAAAGCCTGGTTTACTAATGCACGATGTTATGAGAAATGTTTTATGAAGGTTTCATTTCACAGGCATTATTGGCTATTGGCCATTGATCTTCATGTCCAGCTGTTTTCTTTCCCCAGAGGTCTGGCTGGTGGGGCTCAATTGTCCATGCCTTTTATCAGAAGTTGACCCCACTGCCAACCAGCCCCAGTTCCTAGGTGAGGTCCCAAAGCCACCTCATTAGCATAACAAAATAAACCTTTATTGCTATCCTCATCAGAAATTACAGAGGTTTTTAGTTCTGTGCCTAAAATGGAGACACAGAACAAATATTTCTGTTATATTCGGTTATATTTCTATTTCACAAAAATAGAAAGCAAAGGAATAACCTAAAGAATGTAAAAAAAAAAAAAAAACCTAGAACAGTGAATAAACTTGATGTAATTTTCTAAGTTTTCAATAACTTTATTTTTGTAGCATGCTTATAACCTATTGTAAATATAAATATAACCTTATTTGGTTATCAGTGATATTTAAAACACAGGGATATGCAGACAATATTAGTTTAAATATTGTCTTAACTTCAGATATTTTAGTCCATGATGAACATGCATTTTTAATTATATATGTTGCTTTGGAAATTTAACAACTTAACAAAAAACAAAACAAAACAAAACAAACAAACAAATAAAACAAACAAACAAACAAACAACTATGAGTTCTTTCAACAAAGTGATTATTTTGTTGGAAAAAAAGACTATACAAGTTGTATAGTATTAGAATGCTTGGGTGGCTCAGTGGGTTAAAAGCCTCTGCCTTCGGCTCAGGTCGTGATCCCAGGGTCCTGGGATCGAGCCCCTTGTCAGGCTCTCTGCTCTGCGGGGAGCCTGCTTCCTCCTCTCTCTCTGCCTGCCTGTCTGCCTACTTGTGATCATTTTCTGTCAAATAATAAATAAAATCTTAAAAAAAATTTAAAAGATATATTTGATACTCTTATTTGTAGCTTCTTTTTATGAAAAATTAATTAAAAGTTACAGGGAGGGTTTTTTCACAAGTACTTTTAAAGTGACAGAGACCCTAGAAAATAATTATTTGAGATCTCCTATTTGAAGACATTTAGATTTCAAATTTCCTGGGAACAAATGAGAGAAGAAAGCAACATCCTTATATTTCTGAAAACCATTTTTGAATCTTATTATTCTCTTAATAAAAATATAAATAGACTGAGTCCGTCTCAAATGGGAAAACATAGGAAGATGGCAAAACTTTCTTCAAATATTCAGAATTAATCAGAAATGTCAAGGCTACTCAGCAATTAAAATTGAAATGAGTCACTTTTAAGTACCTAATTGGTTTATCAAATGATTCATGAATCAGACAACATCCTATCTAACACTAGAAAGGCATTCCAAAGTCAATAATAGGGAAAGGTTTTTAAAGACAAGTCAAGTAAGACATATATATATATATATATGTATATATATATATTTTTTTTTTTTTTTTAATTGCTCCGGGTGAAGTCACCTTCCTTTTGAGGATAAAAGGGTATATTAGGGAGATTACTTCATCTTCTTTTGGAGGATGGAAAGGAGCCATGTGGCAGATTACATCATTGGTGCTGACCAGAAAATTCCACACTGACCAGTTAAGACTACATTTCCGAGGGAGTTTGAAATAGTAATTAGGTTAAGATAGTAAGTCTTGGTGAGCCTAGCACAAATGACTCCATTTTGGGCCTGCTATTTTTTTTTTTTTTAACAAAACCTTCATGTGTGCATTCCCAAAGTATATAGTAAAAAGTATATGACGGTGAATTTTCTCAGGGCAAATTGTTTCTTTTTACAGATAAAAGGCCTTTGAAAATCAAGAATTGAAAACCAAACTTGAAACAGCCACAGTGACTTCTACTACGTTTTTAGACAAATAAGTAAGCCTCATCTTTGTTACCTTAACTGTATCTGTGATAGTAAATAAACACAAAAATCCCATTGGTTGAACAAAATAGATGTTCGTCTCTGGATTCTGCCTTCTGCCCACAACAGAAACTTTCCCCATCCTCCCTCCTCCCCATCTAGGTCTCTCTCCTCCTCATCCTCCTTCTTCCTCTACTTCTTCCTCTCATTCTCCTTCTCTTCTTACTCCTCCTCTTTCTCCTCCTCTTCCTTTTCCTTCTTCCTCTTCCTATTCTTCTTCTTCAGATTTACTTATTTATTTGATTGTTTATTTATTTATTTATTTTAGAGTGAGTGGGGAGGGCCAGAGGGAGAGAGACTCTCAATCCATGCACCTGCTGAGTGGAGTGCAACTTGGGGCTCCATCCCAGGACCCTGAGATCATGACCTGAGCCCAGATCAAGAGTGGAACACTTAACCAACTGAGCCACCCAGGTGCCCCTCTAGGTTGCTCTTTTGGAGGAGAGAGAAAGAGGAAATCCCAGAGAGCTGGCTTCAGTAAGATACCAACAGTGACAATAATAATACAAATACCAACAAGAGGAAACTGAACTGTCATTTTGCCATTTTAAGCACTTCATGTATATTAATTCAATCCTCCCTTATGTCTACCCTGGGAGGTAGGTACTATTATTATCAGCAGTTTTCAGTTATAGAAACTGGGGCACCTAAATGGGGTAGCTCACTAAGGTCACAAAGGAAATGATGGGGTCAAGATTGGAATCCTGGTGGCCTGGATCCACAGTCCATTCTCCTAGTCACTATGCAAATGGCGCCACTCGGGGGAACAGATGGTGTGGGTCAGGTGTCATCCTTAGGGGTCTCTCGTTCTCTGGGGCATTGAGGTGGGAGTAGGTTCGGGTTACATCTAACATATTTTCACTCTTTATTATCATTTTATTTCGGCCTATGCAACCATTAATCTACCCTATACCATTTGACATGTTCTTGAAATATCTCTTCATTCCTCTACTGAGGCTTTTTCATAATCTGTTTTAGGATTTTAATTTACTGAGAGATAATAGCTGCTATTATTGTAGTGAGGACATTGGAGTCTGCATTTACGAGTGAGGCAGAGGGAAGGAGGCTTTCTCTACTGGGCTGTGTCCTGCAGCCTTCATGATCCATGCTACAGGGCTTCAGTCAAAGAAATTGGGAGGTTTCCTTCCTCCTCTGGGTCTGGGATGTATCACATAGCACAGCATGGCCTGGGACTTGAGCATAAGTAGAAGTACTTGACAGGGACATTTAGATATGAGGAATGTGGCAAATCTCTGGCTTTCAATGATATTTCTATATCCACCATTTTCATATTTTATTTACTCAATTTTAGTTAATGTCTGAATCTGCACTCTCATTCTATCAATCCTTTTTTTTTTTTTCCCCCCTTGAGATTTCTTTAGATTGAGTTCCTCCATTTCTTGGTCAAATAAATCATTTGATTTTTTTGTTTAATCATCAGTTAAAAGAGATTTTAACTCTCCCTGGTGCAGGTTTCATGTCTTCATAAGAAAAATTTTAAAATACCCATCTGCCATATTAAATTGTTCATTTTACCTGAATTGCAACCCAGATTCCTAATTGAAATGAGAATTGGTTGAACAAGCATTTTTTCATTTCATTTTTCATTCAATTTTTCATTTCATTTCATTTTTCATTTGCAAGCGGTTTGCTTTTTTGGTTCACCCATTTGTTGTTCTGCTCTATTTCTCCTGTAGCTGACATAGGATGTGGCCTCTTATTATTCCACTTGAGAAATAATAAGGGCTTCTCGTGGCCCCCAGGGAACATGGCAAACTACAGGAAGCCTCCCTAGGACAGAGCTGTGACAATGCAGATCCACGATCTGGACCACAGAGTGGTGTTTCCATTTGCTGGGGAGGGAACTGCAGATCTGTGTGGTCTAAAGCTGCTTAGGTCAGAAAGGGCATCTAACCGGAATCCTCATTTCCCAAAGAAAGGAAGGAGTTAAATCAATGGAACTAAGTCACGAAGAGGAATTGAATGTGTATTAGTCAGCATTCTCCAGAGAAACAACTGACTGTTTATACCTACATCTCCATGTAATCTCTCTCAGAGAGGCATTTATTAGAAATGGGTTCA
>JAHRIG010000171.1:45065-66486 GCA_020311275.1 Eira barbara
AATGTCAGTCTCATCCAGAAACACTCTCATAGGCCCAGAGCAAAGTTTCACCCAATTGGGCACCTTGTGGTCCAGTGAAGCCGACAAAAAATATGAACTGTCACAGCATATTCCACAAGAGTGAATGAAGCTTCTGCATCATGGGGAAATGATACCAAATGAGGTCACGGAGGAAGAAAAGAGAGATTCCCATCTAGGAGCCTGTGCAAGTACATTTGAGGACCTTTTAAGTGCTTTGAAATTTCATGGAGAGTTTTATCCACATTTTCCATGTTCTAATCCTTGTGGCATCATTGAGAGTACCTTCAAATCTAGCTTCTAGTTAATTAATTCCTCTGTATCTGTTTAGCCATCTAGCTGAGTTTATAATTTTAGTTATTTCATTTGTCAATTCTAGAAGTTTCTTGTGGGTTCCTTTCAAATGTCTGGACATTTTTGGTAATCTTTCATCTTGATGTCAATACATTCTTTTGAAAATATGCAGAGTTTGTCATTTGCAGTATGTTGTCTTTGCAAGCTTTTCTTCTCCTTCTCCCGCCCCTCTCCTCCCCAACCCCGCCCCCTGATCCTTCCTCCTCCCTCACTTTCTTCTTTGGTTCACATTCTTCACGTTGTATGGGTTCTGATTATTTCCTCAAAAGTTTTTCAATAGGAATATATTAATACCTGGCTTTAAAGCACATTCCTGTAGAGTAAACTTTATACATATTCTTCTAGGTACCTCCAATGCGAGCAGATGTAGTAAACTCACATTTTGGCTTAGATTTCTCAGTCCACACAGGCAATGTGAATTTCAGGCTATGAAAATTAATAAAGGGAATTTGTAAATAAAATGAATGGAAATTAATATTACAAAGCCTTACTTGTTCATGTTTAAAATAACTGTGCTTTGGGAGAGGAGTGGTTTCCCAGTGTATTTAAGGGGATGACCTTAAGCATCCCATCTTGCAACCTGGAGATCTTGTCTACTGGAAAAGAACTCCAGAAAACAAACAAACAAACAAACAAACAAAAAACAGACAGACAAACAAACAAACAAACAAAAAAAAACACCTCTTCAAGCTCTTTGGAAAGGCCCATATCAGGTCTTGCTAACCAACCCTGTACTGCCAAACTCCAGGGAATAGGCTCTTGGATTCACGTGGCATATTTGAGGAAATCTTCAGATTCTGTGGGACCTGCACACCATGCGGTGACCTAAAAGTACAGATTTCCCAGCACTGAAGTGAATGGCATCTCAAGAAACAGCTTTGCCACGATGCCTGGACGAGAATCATGTACCTTTTCTCACCCTTGCTTCCTCTCTCCTTCATGGAAAGACAGTGCTCCATCCCACATTTACCAAACCCTTGCAGAAGGGGGCAGCATTTTTTGTTATGATATTTCAGAAACAGCCTCCTCATAATGCCATGGCAAATCCATATTTTCCCTTGTTTTTGCTGGAGGGCAGAAGTTTCTGAATCCACAAAAGTCTTTCTTTCATCGGAACCACTAACAGAATCTGAATTCTTAGCCACATTCACAGTCTCCACATTTGCACACTCACAGGCTGTATTATTGGATAACGTTGTTTTCTAAACAGTTCTTTGAGATAATACAATTCTAATGCAGCTTTGACATCTTGCTGTTTTGCAAATAGTTGTCCACCTGTTGTGTCATGTCTATACCCACACTGCATCTTCCCAAGGACACTCGGTTAATTCTCTGATGGGCTGCTTGCAGGGCCCACTATTCTGTTTTCATGGCTGTTTGAAGCACTGACTCCAGGAGGCATGCATGGCTCTGGGTCAGCCTCCACAGGGAGAACTGTTTTCTCCTGAGTCACAATAAGTGCAATAACTATTTTCAGTTGGCTACTTTCTGACCTAGGGTCCTGATTTAGAATGACAATACAATTTGGAATTTTCATGTGAATTTTTTATTTTTCTTAAAGATTTTCTTTATGTATTTATTTAAGAGAGAGAGAGAGAGCATATGCGGCGGGAGTGGCAGGCAGAGGGAGAGGGGGAAGCAGACTCTTCTGCTGAGCAGGGAACCTGATGGGGGGATCTATCTTATCCCAGGACTGCAGGATTGTGACCTGAGCTGAAGGCACATGCTTAACCAACTGAGCCACCCAGGAGTCCTGGCTTTATTTATTTGAGAGAGACTGCATGTCTGAGCTCTTGTGTGAACAGAGGAAGGTGCAGAGGGGGAAGGAGAGGGAGAGGGAGAGAGAATTCCGAGATAAAGAAAGATCACCCACGACAGAATAGGAACTACTTATTGACAGCAGGGGAGTGAGTCGGGGGGCACCTCTGCCCCCTGCATTTGGCAGAGACTCAAGTCAAAGACAGGTGGAGGAGCGGGAAAGCTTTTGGGTGGTGAAAGGGGAAGGTCGGATAGAGGTTGTTTGGGTGGGGGAGCAGGACGGGAACTGACAGAAGAGGGCTATTCTATGTCATAGACCATATCTGAGGAGCATATCTATTTCCCCTCTTGGTCTCAAGTTCGGGTGTGTGTGTGCTAAGTTGGGAGAAAGAACAAGAAAAGCTATCTGGGGCCAATCGCTGCAGAGATGTAGCTTGACTTTCCAGGAGGGCCTCTGCAGAGCTTGTGGGTCCAGCCCTGCCTGGTTTCTTGGCAGATTTAGAAAGTTCTATAGACTGGAATCCCTCTCCTAAGCTGTCTTCAGGCAACTGAGCACCTTCTATGGATAGAGAAACTGTATTCCATAACAACTATGATTAGTACTATATATAATAATTACAATAATGATCAATAATAATTATAATCATCTACATATCATTCGATGTATAAATATGAAATTATATAATCTATATATCATGCTTACAGCATGTATGTAATTATACATATTTATAATAATTATGATAACATAAGTGATAAACTAAATTAAAACATAATAAAGTAATACATTAACAAAGTATTAAATAATAAAAATTTTATGATAAAAATGATTGGCTCACTGGGAGCCAGAGATGTTCCTTTTCCTTATTGTGAACTGGTCACAATGCTTTAGGCTGCCAGGTGTCTGATCTCCAGA
Source organism: Eira barbara (assembly GCA_020311275.1). Classification (NCBI taxonomy): domain Eukaryota; kingdom Metazoa; phylum Chordata; class Mammalia; order Carnivora; family Mustelidae; genus Eira; species Eira barbara. The sequence goes on from JAHRIG010000171.1 coordinate 48,109, forward strand.
TAACTGAGTGTTTCTGTACAAGGATTATCAGTGTTTTAGAGCACTTTGTGCAGGGGACCACCACCTGCATGACCAGACTATGATCTGCTTTGTGTGGGCCCCACGAACTCTGGCAAGACCCTTCTGTTGTTAAAGGTCTCCAGTGAAAGCCCTGAGAATTTGATCTTAACTTGAAAAATTGTGTGATGAAAAATAAATGCACAGAGGCATGAGGGACAATGTTGGGTTGACAACAGATTTTAGTATTTAAAAGCACTGGTATTCTAGAATGCCATCTTAAGGGGTGCCTGGCTGGCTCAGTGGGTATAGCATGTGCCTCTTGATCTGGGGGCCTTGATTTCAAGCCCCACACTGGGCATAGAGATTACTTTAAAAGAATGCCATCTTGAACGTAAAAAAAAAAAACTTGAAGAGGCTGATAATATCTGGAAATACTACCAAGGATTTCAACGGATCTGGAAATGCTAGAAAAGGACTGCAACTCAGCTCTTCAGCACCCACGGTTAAGTGCTGTATCCTTTTGGCTATTTGTACATCATCACGACAAGCCATCTGCTCACTCAGTACAAGAGACCAAAAGCTACTTTGAACCTGAGCCACTTGCATGTGGAAAACGCTAGATCATCATCCTTATTTGCTGCCCTGCAAGACAGCTTATCTCAGGTGATGAATTCGTTAGAAGGAAAAGACAGATGTCAGGCTGTGAGAAGATGAAATCTGATGAACACAGTGGTTTCCCAAAGGCCTTGAACATATCGTGTTCTTTTCTCATTGCTATTTTATTTTGGCATCAAGTCTATAATAGCTCCAATATCCCTCTAGTTATCTCAGACTCTTCTTTCTAGTCAAGTGAATATTCTGTAAATCAGAAGAATGATCATTGGCATTCACATCACGCACACACAACTGAGAGAGAATGAATTCTCTGTTTGCCATTGGATTCTCTGTTTATCCTCAAAGCCTTCCTCCTCCTTCTGTTCTAACTGTCTCCTCTATATTCCGTGTGAAAGTGGATGGAATTCATGGCTCAGGGATATCAATCTCTTATGAAGAACTCAGCCTGGGTCTGTGGGCAGAGTGTTCTTTCACTGGTGCTTTCCCTAAGATCTCTATCAGTTCCAGGATCTTGGGATTTTATTTTATTGTGTGTATGTGTGGGGGGGGGGGTGTTTGTTTCTTTTTGTTTGTTTGTTTGTTTTGTTTTTTGTTTTTTTGTGGGTTTGTTTTTGTTTTTTTTGTTTGTTTGTTTGTTTGTTTGTATACTGGCCTTATATATTGGGGAAAACAATAAGTACCAAAAAGTTCAGTGAATCTCTTTAACAGAAAGGAGTAACCTGCCATAGTAAAATTAACCTAAAAAATTTAAAAACAACATGTATGTTTCTTTGATGACATCTGAAGCCTCATTCCACTCTTAAGAGCAAAGACATTGTTTTAGTTTTTGAGAGGAATTAGATGAAATTTAGGCACAGTACAGGCATCACTAATTACTATTCTATCAGTTTCAAATATTTTTAATGGAAGATTACTGTATAAAATCAAGATACAACATAACATAGGTGTATTTTCCTAAAAGTCTTAAGTGTTTGAAAAAAAGGAAAGCAATTTTCAGATAATTGATATAAAATTTTAAAACCAGCCAAAGAAGTATAGTTTATACCAGCTAAATGCAAGTTGACATGGATTTCACAAGATAACAAAGCCAGAATCATCTGTATATTTATCCATTAACTGCTCATGTGTCTTGATGAGCTCGCCAGCCTGCACCGGCCGTAAAGATACAACCCCAGCCACAGACAGAGCCTTGGAAAATTTGTCCACAGGACTCTGGGCCAGGGATATCCGTCAGGTGAAGGATGGGCTCTCCCAGGCACCTCCAGGCCCACACTGGGCCGGTTCTGCGCTCTAGAGTGGAGTTGAAAGTTTCTCCAGGGGCACCCTGCCTGGGCTCCTCTCAGCCAATGTGAACGCTGCCGGTCTCACGAGTACGATTCAGAAATATCCGTGCACAAAAACCCATCCTTCCTTTGTGGCCCTCAGTCCATTGGACACCCTTTGTGGATAGAGAAACTATTCAAAAAATATAACAGTGGGGCACCTGGGTGGCCCGGTCTATTAAGCATCTGCCTCCTGCTCAGGTCATGATCCCAGGGTCCTGGGATTGATCCCTGAGTTGGGCTCCCTGCTCAGCAGGAAGTCTGCTTCTCCCTCCCACCACTCATTTTCTCTCTCTCTAATACATAAATAAAATATTTTAAAAATAATAATAATGAATAGGTCAACTAATCTTCAACAAAGCATAAAAGATTATCCAATGGAAAGAAAGATAGTCTCTCCAACAAATGGTGTTGGAAAAACTGGGCAGCCACATGCAGAAGAATGAAACTGGACCATTTCCTTTCAGCAGATACAAAAATAGACTCAAAATGGATGAAAGCCCTAAATGGGAGACAAGAATCCATCCAAATCCTGGAGCAGAACACAGGCAGCAACCTCGGTGACCTCGGCTGCAGCAACTTCTTGATAGACATGTCTCCAAAGGCAGGGAAGGAAAGGCAAACCTGAACTACTGGGGCTTCATCCAGATAAAAAAGCTTTCACACAACAAAGGAAACCACTGACAAAACCAAAAGATAATGGGACAGAATGGGAGAATATATGTGCAAATGAAAAATCAGATAAAGGGCTAGTATCCAAAATTTATAAAGAACATATCAAACTCAACACCCAAAGAACAAATAATCCAATCAAAAAATGGGCAGAAGATGCAAACAAACATTTCACCAAATATGACATCCAGATGGCCAACAGACATATGAAAAAAAAAATGCTACACATCACTCAGGATCAGGGAAATACAAATCGAAACCACAATGAGATGACCACCTCATACCAGTAAGAAGGGCTACAATTAACCAGTCAGGAAATGACAGATGTTCGGGAGGATGGGGAGAAAGGGAAATCCTCCTCCATTGTTGGTGGGAATGCAAGCTGGAGCAGCCACTCTGGAAAACCATATGGAAGTTCCTCAAAAAGTTGAAAATAGAGCTACCCTACCACCCAGCAATTGCACTACTGGCTATTTACCTCAAAGATACAAATGTAGTGATCCAAAGAGGCACCTGAACCCCAATGTTTATAGTGTTTATAGGAGCAATGTCCACAATAGCCAAAGTATGGAAAGAGCCCAGATGTCCAATGACAGTTGAATGGATAAAGAAGATGTGGGATACACACACACACACAAACACATACACAATGGACTATTGCTCAGATATTAAAAAAGGAAATCTTGCCATTTGCAATGATGTGAATGGAACTAGAGGGATTTTGCTAAGCAAAATAAGTCAATCAGTGAAAGACAATTACCATATGATCTCCCTGATATGTGGAATTTAAGAAACAAAACAGAGGAGCATAGGGGAAGAGAAGGAAAGAAGATGAAATCAGAGGGAGACAACCCTTAAGAGACTTAATCAGAGGAAGCAAACTGAGAGTTGCTGGAGGGGAGGGGGATAGGATGGGGTAACTGGGTGATAAGCATTAAGGAGGCATGTGATGCAATGAACACTGGGTATTATATAAGATGGATGAATCACTGAACTTTACCTGTGAAACTAATAATACACTATATGTTAAATAATTGAATTTAAATTTAAAAAGAAAAAATAAATAATAAAATTATCCATATTATTACAATAATAGTTAAAGCAATGACAAAAATAGAATTATTTACTATTTATAGTAGCTCAAATTTATAGTTCAATTTATATTATAATTCATATGTATGTAAAAAAATTTAGCACCAATGTACTTATAATACTTTATGTTTCTATAAAAAGTATCATTGCTGTGAATCTCAGGACACCCATTCCTATTCCACCACAGATTAACCTGTCCATTTGGGGTTCCAGTCTGTCCACCTGGTCTACCCTCCGTGACACAAAAGTGTTCCAGCCCTCATTTTGGCGCCAGCAACCAAGTCCGTTTATTCCCATGGCATCTTGGTGCCAGTCTTTAAGTCCTATTTTCCAGTCAATGAGGGGGAGGGGGGCTATCATATCTGAAACCTCAAATTGATCCAAAAGCGATCCTGAGGTCTTGCTGGTCAATCTGGACCCCAGAAGGCGTCAAGACCGCTACCAACCTGCTCTTTCCTCCTGCTCACCGGGTGCCCCAACACTTGGCCTAATGCCCCCTTGCTCGTGGCCCTATTGCCCACGTCTCCCTGGGAAGGGGACCACACGAGTTGCCTCATCCTATCGCCTTTCTCAGTGGTTCCCACTGCTCCCCAAACCTGTCCCTGCCTCTGTTGAGACCTGGCGAGGTAGGGAAGGAAGTGGGAGTCGGCCTTGGTGGGTATGGGCGAGGTAGCTAACCACACGGAACCACGGAGAACCCATGGCACCCTTTCCGCACTGCCAGGTCCCCATCTCTGGGTCCCAGAGGCCCTCTCCCATAACCCCGCGGCTGTCCAGTTGGTTCCTGCGGGCGGTCGGGCATCGGCGTGTGCTGGTCGACCCGTCTGCATGGCCCCAAAGCCCTCACGAGAAATGCAAGGCCCGCCTCTTCCCCAGCAAACCTACTGGTACAATCCTCAGCAGATCAGAGACCTGCAGACACTGTGGCCTGCGAACTCTGCGGGCCTCATGGAACTCTGCTTCGCGGACTGCAGCCGAATCCCATCCCTTACTCCGGAGGAACACTATGAGGGCGACGCCAGGTGGCGCTAGACAACAGGCGCAAAAGTTCGCGCGCCGCTCCAGGGTCGCAGGCGCGCCCTCAGGTGGCGGGCCACAGGTTGGATCGGTCAGGTCCAACTGGGATCACGCTTCTCAGAGTGAGGAGGGCATAGGGCGCTGGTCGTGGACCAGGGTAGCCCAGCTCAGAGTACATGAGTACACAGCCAGCGGGATCGGCAGTGCCCGACACCGTGCGACTCCAAACGCAGAAGGAGGGATTTGACTTTTTTATCCAAGAGGTCTCCTGAAAGAAACCGCCTTTGCGTGCTTGGGACAGCCAAGGAGAAGGGGGCCGACTCTCAGCGACTCCTGTGCCAGCGGAAAACGTCAAAGTTTCCTGGAGATGCCAGCATCCCCCGTGCCCTATCCCAGCTTCCCAGAGCGACAGCAGTGCTCCTCTATCTCCAGGGTGGACAGAGAAGATTCCACAGGGGTCCGGTGGGCCTGCCCTGTGAAACTGAAACCATGAAAGTACTGGCCGAAAACGTGGATGGATCAATTTCAGTGTATGATGTTGGGAGTGCACAAGGTCTTAGGAAGCATAAAAGTAAGTCCAGAATCCATAAAGGAAAAATGATTGATCAACTTGACCACCTAATAAGTAAATACAGTTTACCTTTGCATAAACCACAAGGAAAGTCAGTAGACAGTAAATAGGTGTGGGGAGCATTCGGGCATATATGGATATACTAATAATATTGATTTCAGCATTCCTTGTTACAGGAACAAAAAGTTGGGAAAAAAATAATAGCTATTCAGAGGAGCCAGGTGAATCTCTGGTGTATCCATACAGTGCAGTACTATGCGTGTGTGTTCTGGTTTATGATCAGTCCGACTCAGTCAGCTGTGACAAGTGTCTAGAGACTGGGTGACTTTAAAACAACAGAAATTCATTTCTCCCATTTCTGGAGGCTAGAAGTCCAAGGTCAGGGCACTGGCATGGTTGGGTGAGGGCCCTCTTCTGATTCGCAGACTTTCCTTATAATCTCATATGATGGAAGGATCTAGGGAGCTTTATGCAGTATCATTTATTTTTATTTTTTATACTTTATTTTAATCCCACTGTAATTAAGTTTCAGGTATAAAATATGTGATTCGGTAATTCCTTACATCACCCAGTGCTCATCAGGACACGTGTCCTTCTTGCTCCCCATCACGTATTTCAACCATCCCCACCACCTACTCCTGCTCTGCTCACCATCAGTTTGTTCTCTATAGCTAAGACTCTGTTTCTTCGTTTGTCTCTCTCTCCTTCCCCCACTTTGCTCATTTGTTATGTTTCCTAAATTCTACACGAGTAAATCATATGGTATTTGTCTTTCTCTGACTTATGTCACTTAGCATTATATTCTGTAGTTGTAGCCATGTCATTGTGAATGGCAAGATTTCATTTTTGTGGCTGAATAATATTCTATTGTATATATACGTCCCATCTTCTTATCTATTCCTCTCTCGATGCACACTTGGGTTGCATTCATCGTTTGGCACTGTAAATTTTAAAGAATAATGCAGTAATCACAGATGTGCATGGGTTGCTTTGAATTAGTGTTTTGTATTGTTTGGGTAAATATCCAAGTAGTGCGATTTTTAAAGTTTTGAGGAAACTTCATATTGTTTTCCAGAGTGGCTGCACCAATTTGCATCCCCCCCAACAGTGCAGGAGGGCTCCCCTTTCTCCCTATCCTCACCAACACTTGTTTCTTGTGCTGCTGATTTCAGCCATTCTGACGCATGTGAGGTGGTATCTCATTGTTTTGCTTTGCATTTCCTTGATAATGAGTGACAGTGAGCATCTTTTCATGTGTCTGCTGTCCATCTGGATGTCTTCTCTGGAGAAATGTCTGTTCATGTCTTCTGCCCATTTTTTAATTGGATTATTTGTTTTTTGGGGTGTTGACTTGTATCAGTTCTTTATAGAGTTTGAATGCTAACCCTTTATCAGATTTGAGCGGGAGAATCTTTAGTTTTGGCTCAGGTCTGGATGGAGCTCGCTTTGGCTGCAGCTTAGGACCGGTGTGCTTAAGATTCTCTTCCTCTCCCTCTGCCCCTCCCATTCTTGCTCTCTCCACCTCCAATAAGTAAATCTAAGGAAAAAAAAAAAAAAAAAAAGGACCTCTCAGTCAGGCTTACCCCCCCCAGACTTCTGTAAAAGAGGCTCCTTTGTTTACAGGAAAGCATTGGCCTGCGGGGTCGCCTAATCCAGCACAAAGGCCAAAGCCTGCAGGAGTACTCCAGGGAAGGAAGCTGGTGAGGGCCAATTTTCCAGTTTTGCTCTCCTCCTCTGCCTTGATCTAGGTGGTGAGTGCCATTTTTTTAAAGACTTTCTCTCTCTCTCTCTCTCTCTCTCTCTTTCCGGGGCAGGTGCCATCTTTGCTTTCCCACCTCCGCGTCACTACAGCTGGCGGGTGCCATCTTCCTGCTCTCACTAGGCTGTGCACTGGAGCCCCCGTAGTTCCCAGAAGAGACTTTCCGCATGTGTTTGGCATCCAGATTTTTATGGCTGCTGCTGAAGGGAACCTCCTTGCTCCCCTGGTTCTGGTTGACTGGGAGGGGCTTGGGACCCACAGGATTATGACAATCACCCAGACAGTTCTTGGCAATTTAACCACCCTCAGGCTGCTGCCTAGTGCACGGACTAAAACACACCTGTGTCTCTGTAAAAGGGCCTGATTGACTGCCCTGGAGCTTCGGCCTGAGTGATGGCTTCCGGCTCAGCACACACAGCTCATGGTCTGGGGAGCTGCTCTCAAGCAATGTGGAACAGCCACATCCTGCAGCATCCTGCCATATCTCCTGAAAAGAGTGTATCCACTCGTCTGAGCCCTCCAGAAGACCAGCGCCAAACCAAAATGCCACTGCCATCACGAAAACACGTCTAGAGCACCTGGCTCTGCTGGCCAGGAAGACTGATGCTGGTGGTCCCACTGGAATATATAGAGTTGCATACTCTTTTTTTTTTTTTTTTTTTTTTAGAGATTTATTTGTCAGAGACAGAAAGGAGAGAGGGCATAAGCTGGGGGGCAGCAGGCAGAGGATGAAGCAGCCATCCCCCCTGAGCAAGAAGCAGGATGCGGGACCCAGGATCCCAGGATAATGACCCGAGTGGTAGGCAGCCAATGAAGGAGGGAGCCACCCAGGTGTCCCAGATTTTCATACTTTAAAAACTGTTGTCTGAGGGTCTGGCTTCCAATCAGCCTGAGTCAGAGACAACCAAGAGCTGGGGCAGGGTTAAAGGACAAGTTTCATCTCAAGGCCATTTCTTCAGGACTGGGAAAAGTGGTTGTTTCATCTAATGCATGGAAACCAACAGAGCCAAGTAAAATGAAGAAGCAGGAACACGTTTCAAACAAAAGAACAAGGTAAGACTTCAGAATGGCTCTTGAATAAGCATTTTAATTTCCTTATCTACTTTCCATATTCTTAGCTTTACTTTCTAGACATTTTTATTGTTAAAAATTAACAGATAGAAAAGCTTGAAAAAAGAACCTCATGTCCTTGGTTTGGTTTTGTGTGTGTGTGTGTGTGTGTGTGTGTTATGAGTTTGGTTTGTTTGTTTTCCTTCTACCAACTACTTGTGCATCTTTAAACAATATAGCCTAGTTTTTCCTCTTTTGGAACTTTTACATAAAAAGGAATAAACTGAATCCATTATTTTGTTTTCCTCTATTCATTGAATAATATGTCAAATTCATTCATATTGTTGTACATACCTGCCATTTGTTCATTTTTATTGTTTTACAGCCTACCATTTTATAGTACACCAAAATGTACTGTCAACTGGCATCTAGTGGTTTACAGTTGGAGATGACAAACAATGCTGCCATAAACTTTCTTGTCTGTGCATCTTGGTGCACCTGAGACTTCACAGGTCTAGATCCATAGTTCTCAAAGTCTTGCATGTATCAGAATCATCTGTGTAAGTTTTGGTAAAATAGAATGCTGGGCACACAGGTGACCATATACAGTTTATCCTTTTCTTACTCTATGTTTGTTTCTTTTCTCAACTCTCTTGTGGATTTATTTTGCTCAACTTTTTCTAAGGTCCTGAGATAAATTCTCTGGTAATCAATTTTTTTTAAAAATGTATTTGACAGAGAGAGATCACAGGTAGGCAGAGAGGCAGGAAGAGAGAGAGGGGGAAGCAGGCTCCATGCTGAGCATAGAGCCCGATGCGGGGCTTGATCCCAGCACCCTGAGATCATGACCTGAGCTGAAGGCAGAGGCTTAACCCACTGAGCCACCCAGGTGCTCCTCTGCTAATCAATTTTTAACCATTCTTCTTCCCTTTAGTATGCACTTTAGGCTGTAGGTTTCTCTGTGTATTGCTTTAACTGCTCAAACAATTTTGAGTAGTTTCTATTATCTTTGACTTCAAGATATTTTCTATTTCCCATTAACATTCACTTCTAGATACACTGAGTTTTGTGCTTGTTTGTTTGGTTTTTAAACCTTTCAATTTTGAAATAATTATAAATTTACAGGAAGTTGCAAAGATAGCAGAGAGGTATAGTTGTCACCCAATTTTGCTTAGTTTTTATATCTAATGTAACTTAAGTATCCTCTGAAAACCAGGAAACTGATATTGATACAATATGTTTGATTAGTCCTGTGCCCTTTTTTGATCCCGTATGTAGATTGGTTTAACCATCACTGCAATCAAACTATAGAAATAGTCCTTCACAGCAAAGATCTTCCTGCTGCCACTCCTTTATAAGCTAACCCACTACTCATGCCCCAAAACTACTGATCTGTTTTCAATCTCTACAATTGTGTCTTTGGTACTGTTACAAATAGGGAATCTTATGATATGTGGGCTTTAGAAGTAAACTTTTTTTTTTTTTTTCCTCAGCTTAATGCCCTGAGATCCATCCAGGTTGCTGCATGTATCAGTAGCCCATTCCTTTGTATTGCTGATTATATCCCCTGGTATGGATGAACTACAGTTAGTTTACCCACTAATATGTCAGGAGACTGTATCTTAAAGGGTTTGGATATTGTGATCTGAGACTCTGCCTTCTATTTCAGTCTTTTGTTTAGCAGACACCTCCTGATAGTATAGTTAAGGGAAAGGTGGAAAAAATATCCAGGTTCCTCACTTAGTCTCCTTTCAGTCTCTTGGGGAAAAGATGCAGAGCTGGAAGTTCAGGATCCCCATGAGGCCTCTGGTTGCATTACCCTGGCTAGAAAGAACACCTTATTATTGTTTCCACATGATCTCCACTGACACCCTTGTGTCTGTGGGTTTGGAGCAGAGGAGGCTTTCTCACCTTCAGGCTGGGATGAAAGTTTTGCTTTTCCACTGGGTCCTTTGTAATTGTCTTGAAGGGAGGAGAATAATCATATTACAGTGGAATAATAGTAAAAATCTAGGCTCCCTCTTGGTCATGATCTTGGGGTCATTGGATTGAGCATCAGGCTCTGTACTCAGTGTGTAGCCTGCTTGTCCCTCTTCCTCTGCCCCTCACCTACCCTACTCTCTCTCTATCTCTAAAGTAAATCAATCTTTTAAAAAACTGAATGTGTGTGTGTATATATATGTAAATACACACACACACACACGTATATGTGTATATATATAAATAAATCAAAACGTGCATAAGTTCTATATGTTGAAAACTTAAAAAAGTGATAAAAGAAATAAATGAGCCTTATCATGTTCATTAATCAGTAACTCATTAAAGATGCCAATTCTCTCCAAATTATTCTGTAGATTGAATGCAGTTCCTATCAAAATCCAAACAGGATTTTTTTCCCCCCAGATATAAACCAACCAGTTCTAAAATTTATAAAGAAAAGCAAAGGAACTAGAATTATGAAAAACAAGCATATGAAGACAAGAATTATGAAAGGAAGAGAATTATAAAAGACAAGAATAAAGTTGGAGGGGGGTGCCTGGGTGGCTCAGTCATTGGGTGTTTGCCTTCGTCCTGGGATCAAGCCCCACATCGGGTTTCCTGCTCAGCAGGAGGACTGCTTTTCCCTCTCCCACTCCCCCTGCTTGTGTTCCTCTCTGTGTTTCTCTCAGTTGAATAAATAAATAAATAAATCTTAATTTAAAAAAAAGAATAAAGTTGGAGGAGTTACACTGGCAATTTAAGACTTACTATAAAACTATAATAATTAAGTTAGTATGGTATTGGTGAAAGGATAGACATATAAATAAGAAGAACAGAACTGAGATTCCAGAAATAGATCCCAATAAATATGACTGATTGATTTGTGGCAAAGGTGCAAGAGCAATTGAAGGAATAAAGACTAAACTTTTCCACAAATCGTGTTGGGACAACTAGAGATTCATAGGCAAAAGAAATTAAACTTGTTCTAAAAAAATTGCTCAAAATGAATCATATATATAAATGTAAAATATCTAAAACTTTTAGAAAAGATAACAGAAAAAAAATCTGTATATTAGGTTTAGACATAATAACAAAAAATAAAATAAAATAAAATAAAATAAAATAAAATAAAAACCCAAAACTCCATAAAAGACATTGCTAAGATATTGAAATGTTTAGCCACAGAATGGAAGAAAATATTTTTATATCACATGCCCACAAATAACTGGTGTACAGGGTATACATAAAGGAAGCTCAAAACTCAAAAATAAGAAAACACATCCCAGTTTAAAAATTAGCAAAAAACATGAATACCCACTTCACCAAAGAGATAAGGATTAACAAAAATGACAGTCAACATTGAGGAAATGCAAAACGAAACCATGCTGAGATGCTACTACACAACTATTAGATGGCTTAAATTTGTATGTATGTATGTGTGTGTGTGCATGTGCATGTGTTTCTATGTATGTGTTTAAATGTTCACAAAGTGACAGTATGCATAGCAACTGGAACTTCCACAACATTGCTGGCAGGAATACACAATGGCACAGCCTTTTTGCAAAAGGTTTGGTAGAATGGTAAACATAGTTACTTGTGACCCAAGAATCCCACTCCCCCCCACTTTTTGTGAGAGAGAGCATGTGCACGTGGCTCAGGCACATGTAAGCAGGGGGAGGAGCAGAGAGAAATGGAGAGAGAGAATCTCAAGCAGGCTCCATGTCCAGGGCAGAGTCCCACACACTCAATTTCAGGACGCTAAGATCATGACCTGAGCCAAAATCAACTGAGCCTCCAGCAATCTCATGCCTGAGTGTCTATTCTAGAGACATGAAAACGTACGTTCATGCATTAACTTGAACACAAATATCATAGTGGCTTTATTGATAATTGACAAAAACTTTCAACAACCCAAAGGTCCTTCAAGTAATGGATAAATTATGGTTTGTTTATCCATGCAGCGGAATACTATTCAACAAGAAAAAGGAGTAAACTTTTTAAGTATGCAAGACTTGGAATGCATCTCAAATTGTTAACGCTGAATAAAAGAAGTCAGTGTCAAAAGGTGTGATTCTAATATTATAGCACGATTGAAAAGTCATATCTATTGAGATACAGAAGCAATCGGTGATTGCTAGGGACTATGAAAAGTATGATGATCTTACCTTAAATATATGATAGTTCCAGGGATATTTTTAGGGGGTGAGTCAACTGTTCTATATCTGATTATGATGGTGCTGGATCTAGACATGAATCTAAACGTGTTAAAATGCATAGAACTCTACACCAAGGAGGGGGAAAAAAAGGTTTTACTCAAGGTGAAAAAAGCAAGATGATTGTTAAGTATAATTAAAATATTTAATTTTTCAAATCTGAAATATATTTTCCGGTTTCTCAAACTCACACACATTCCTCACACTGAGGGAAGCTAAACTGGAACCTGCTGACAAGATAAACTGGGAAATGTAATTTTTAGCATCCTAGCCCTGCAATGCAGCAAGGGGCTTAGAAAGACAAGGATATTGCCGACAACCAGTATCCAGCACACCTTTTCTTCTTGACTTCCATAGCTAAAACCATTCACAGGAAATCAAGACTCATTCCCTCATAGTATTCTCATTGTGACTTCCCTTCAGAGATGTAGTTCAGTGTCCCTCCTTCCCTATGCTGTGTTCTTCCAGTCCTCTGTAACCATATCTACTTCCCTATAGAAACTATATTTCATCTTCCAAAGAGTCATTTTTCCAGAGTTCAGGTAACACAGGGTGTGAGCTATCATGTTTGGAGAGGTAGAGGAGGAATAGTGTAGAGAGGGTTTCAATAAACCCAAGATGAAGACCCTCACAAGAAGAAAATAGGTTGTGCAAAACCTACTGAACAGCACCCAGGTCATCAGCCAAGTACATACAAAAAAAAATCAAAAAGTGTGTACTTTACTTTAGTTTGGAATATTCCAACCTAAAAGCAATCCACAGTGTAGGCAGAGATTGGTGTGTCTGATCTTCATTATTCCACTCATCCTCCATACCCACTGCACGCATTTCCTTTTTATTTCTTAAAGAGAGAGCATAGGCAGGTGAGTGGGAGGCAGTGGGGGAGGGGCAGAAAGAGAGGAACAATGAGAATCTTAAGCAGGCTCCTTGCACAGAGCCCCACACAGGGCTGGATCTCACAACCCAGAAATCATGACCTGAAACAAAGTTTTTTGTTTGTTTGTTTTTTATTTTTTTTTTCATTTTAATAAACATATAATGTATTTTTATCCCCAGGGGTACAGGTCTGTGAATCGCCAGGTTTACACATTTCACAGCACTCATCATAGCACATACCCTCCCCAACGTCCATTTCCCCACCACCTTCTCCCGTCCCCCCTCCCCCCAGCAACCCTCAGTCTGTTTTTTGAGATTGAGTCTTTTATGGTTTGTCTCCCTCCCAATCCCATCTTTTCATTTTTTCTTTTCCTAGCTCCCCCCCCCGCATTGCATCTCCACTTCCTCATATCAAAGAGATCATATGATAGTTGTCTTTCTCCGATTGACTTATTTCGCTAAGCATGATACCCTCTAGTTCCATCCATGTCATCGCAAATGGCAAGATTTCATGTCTTTTGATGGCTGCATAGTATTCCATTGTGTATATATACCACCTCTTCTTTATCCATTCATCTGTTGATGGACATCTAGGCTCTCTCCACAGTATGGCTATTGTGGACATTGCTGCTATAAACATTTGGGTGCACGTGCCCCTTCAGAGCACCACGTTTGTATCTTTAGGATATATACCCAGTAGTGCAATTGCTGGGTCATAGGGTAGGTCTATTTTCAGTTTTTTGCGGAACCTCCAAACTGTTTTCCAGAGTGGTTGCACCAGCTTGCATTCCCACCAGCAGTGTAGGAGGGTTCCCCTCTCTCCGCATCCTCGCCAGCATCTGTCATTTCTTGACTTGTTAATTTTAGCCATTCTGACTGGTGTGAGGTGGTATCTCATTGTGGTTTTGATTTGTATTTCCCTGATGCCGTGTGACGTGGAGCATTTTTTCATGTGTCTGTTGGCCATCTGGATGTCTTCTTTGCAGAAATGTCTGTTCATGTCCTCTGCCCATTTCTTGACTGGATTATTTGTTCTTTGGGTATTGAGTTTGATAAGCTCTTTATAGATTTTGGATACTAGCCCTTTATCTGATATGTCGTTTGCAAATATCTTCTCCCATTCTGTCACTTGTCCTTTGGTTTTGTTAACTGTTTCCTTTGCTGTGCAAAAGCTTTTGATCTTGATGAAATCCCAATAGTTCATTTTTGCCCTTGCTTCTGTTGCCTTTGGCGATGTTCCTAGGAAGAAGTTGCTGCGGTTGAGGTCAAAGAGGTTGCTGCCTGCATTCTCCTCAAGGATTTTGAGGGATTCCTTTCTCACATTGAGGTCCTTCATCCATTTTGAGTCTATTTTCGTGTGTGGCGTAAGGAAATAGTCCAATTTCATTTTTCTGCATGTGGCTGTCCAATTTTCCCAGCACCATTTGTTGAAGAGGCTGTCGTTTTTCCATTGGATATTCTTTCCTGCTTTGTCGAAGATTAGTTGACCATAGAGTTGAGGGTCTATTTCTGGGCTCTCTATTCTGTTCCATTGATCTACATGTCTGTTTTTGTGCCAGTACCATACTGTCTTGATGATGACAGCTTTGTAATAGAGCTTGAAGTCTGGAATTGTGATGCCACCGACTTTGGCTTTCTTTTTCAATATTCCTTTGGCTATTCGAGGTCTTTTCTGGCTCCATATAAATTTTAGGATTATTTGTTCTATTTCTTTAAAAAAAGGGGGATGGGATTTTGATAGGGATTGCATTAAATGTGTAGATTGCTTTAGGTAGAATAGACATTTTCACAATATTTGTTCTTCCAATCCACAAGCATGGAATATTTTTCCATTTCATTGTGTCTTCCTCAATTTCTTTCATGAGTACTTTATAGTTTTCTGAGTATAGATTCTTTGCCTCTTTGGTTAGATTTATTCCTAGGTATCTTATGGTTTTGGGTGCGATTGTAAATGGGACTGACTCCTCAATTTCTCTTTCTTCTGTCTTGTTAGTGTAAAGAAATGCGACTGATTTCTGTGCATTGACTTTATATCCTGACACTTTACTGAATTCCTGTATAAGTTCTAGCAGTTTTGGAGTGGAGCCTTTTGGGTTTTCCACATATAGTATCATATCATCTGCAAAGAGTGATAGTTTGACTTCTTCTTTGCCAATTTGGATGCCTTTAATTTCTTTTTGTTGTCTGATTGCTGAGGCTAGGACTTCTAGTACTATGTTGAACAGCAGTGGCGATAGCGGACATCCCTGCCGTGTTCCTGACCTTAGCGGAAAAGCTTTCAGTTTTTCTCCATTGAGAATGATATTTGCGGTGGGTTTTTCATAGATGGCTTTGATAATATTGAGGTATGTGCCTTCTATCCCTACACTTTGAAGAGTTTTAATCAGGAAGGGATGCTTCACTTTGTCAAATGCTTTTTCAGCATCTATTGAGAGTATCATATGGTTCTTACTCTTTCTTTTATTAATGTATTGTATCACATTGATGGATTTGCGGATGTTGAACCAACCTTGCAGCCCTGGAATAAATCCCACTTGGTCGTGGTGAATAATCCTTTTAATGTACTGTTGGATCCTATTGGCCAGTATTTTGGTGAGAATTTTTGCATCTGTGTTCATCAAGGATATTGGTCTGTAATTGTCTTTTTTGGTGGGATCCTTGTCTGGTTTTGGGATCAAGGTGATGCTGGCCTCATAGAATGAGTTTGGAAGTTTTCCTTCCATTTCTATTTTTTGGAACAGTTTCAGGAGAATAGGAATTAATTCTTCTTTAAATGTTTGGTAGAATTCCCCTGGGTAGCCGTCTGGTCCTGGGCTTTTGTTTGTTTGGAGATTTTTGATGACTGTTTCAATCTCCTTACTGGTTATGGGTCTGTTCAGGTTATCTATTTCTTCCTGGTTCAGTTGTGGTAGTTTATATGTCTCTGGAAATGTATCCATTTCTTCCAGATTGTCAAATTTGTTGGCGTAGAGTTGCTCATAGTATGTTCTTATAATTGTTTGTATTTCTTGGGTGTTGGTTGTGATCTCTCCTCTTTCATTCATGATTTTATTTATTTGTGTCCTTTCTCTTTTCTTTTTGACCAGTCTGGCCAGGGGTTTGTCAATCTTATTAATTCTTTCAAAGAACCAGCTCCTAGTTTCTTTGTTTTGTTCTATTGCTTTTTAGTTTCTATTTCATTGATTTCTGCTCTGATCTTTATGATTTCTCTTCTCCTGATGGGTTTAGGCTTTCTTTGTTGTTCTTTCTCCAGCTCCGTTAGGTGTAGGGTTAGGTTGTGTATTTGAGACCTTTATTGTTTCTTGAGAAAGGCTTGCACCGCTATGTATTTTCCTCTCAGGACTGCCTTTGTTGTGTCCCACAGATTTTGAACCGTTGTGTTTTCATTATCATTTGTTTCCATGATTGTTTTCAATTCTTCTTTAATTTCCTGGTTGACCCATTCATTTTTTAGAAGGATGCTGTTTAGTCTCCATGTATTTGTGTTCTTTCCAAATTTCTTCTTGTGATTGAGTTCTAGCTTCAGAGCTTTGTGGTCTGAAAATATGCAGGGAATGATCTCAATCTTTTGGTACCGATTGAGACCTGATTTATGACCCAGGATGTGGTCTATTCTGGAGAATGTTCCATGTGCACTAGAGAAGAATGTATATTCTGTTGCTTTGGGATGGAATGTTCTGAATAGATCTGTGATGTCCATCTGGTCCAGTGTGTCATTTAAGGCCTTTATTTCCTTGTTGATCTTTTGCTTAGATGATCTGTCCATTTCAGTGAGGGGAGTGTTAAAGTCCCCTGCTATTATTGTATTACTGTCAATGTATTTCTTTGATTTTGTTATTAATTGGTTTATATAGTTGGCTGCTCCCATGTTAGGGGCATAGATATTTAAGATTGTTAAGTCTTCTTGTTGGACAGACCCTTTGAGTATGATATAGTGTCCTTCCTCATCTCTGATTATAGTCTTTGGCTTAAAATCTAATTGATCTGATATAAGGATTGCCACCCAAGCTTTCTTCTAATGTCCATTAGCATGATACATTGTTTTCCACCCCCTCACTTTAAATGTGGAGGTGTCTTCGGGTCTAAAATGAGTTTCTTGTAGGCAGCATATTGATGGGTTTTGGTTTTTTTATCCATTATGATACCCTGTGTCTTTTGATTGGGGCATTTAACCCATTAACATTCAGGGTAACTATTGAGAGATATGAATTTAATGCCATTGTATTGCCTGTAAGGTGACTATTACTGTACATTGTCTCTGTTTCTTTCTGATCTACTATTTTTAGGGTCTCTCTTTGCTTAGAGGACCCCTTTCAATATTTCCTGTAGAGCTGGTTTGGTGTTTGCAAATTCTTTCAGCTTTTGTTTGTCCTGGAAGCTCTTTATTTCTCCTTCTATTTTCAATGATAGCCTAGCTGGATATAGTATTCTTGGCTGAATGTTTTTCTCATTTAGTGCTCTGAATATATCATTCCAGTTCTTTCTGGCCTGCCAGGTCTCTGTGGATAGGTCCGCTGCCAATCTAATGTTTTTACCCTTGTATGTTACAGACTTCTTTCCCCGGGTTGCTTTCAGGATTTTCTCTTTGTCGCTAAGACTTGTAAATTTTACTATCAGGTGACGAGGTGTGGACCTATTTTTATTGATTTTGAGGGGCGTTCTTAGCATCTCCTGGATTTTGATGTTTGTTCCCTTTGCCATATTAGGGACATTCTCTCCAATAATTGTCTCCAATATACCTTCTGCTCCCCTCTCTCTTTCTTCTTCTTCTGGAATCCCAATTATTCTAATGTTGTTTCATCTTATGGTGTCGCTTATCTCTTGAATTCTCTCCTCGTGGTCCAGTATTTGTTTGTCTCTCTTTTGCTCAGCTTCTTTATTCTCTGTCATTTGGTCTTCTATGTCACTAATCTTTCTTCTGCCTCATTTTCCTAGCAGTGAGAGCTTCCATTTTTCATTGCACCTCACTAATAGCTTTTTTGATTTCAACTTGGTTAGATTTTAGTTCCTCTATTTCTCCAGAAAGGGCTTTTATCTCTCCAGAGAGAGTTTCTCTAATATCTTCTATGCCTTTTTGGAGCCCGGCTAGAACCTTGAGAATTGTCATTCTGAACTCTAGATCTGTCATGTTACCAATGTCCGTATTGATTAGGTCTCCAGCCTTTGGTACGGGCTCTTGTTCTTTTTTTTTTTTTTTTTTTTTTTTTTTTT
>JAHRIG010000171.1:82585-95433 GCA_020311275.1 Eira barbara
ATATGAGGAAGTGGAGATGCAATGCGGGGGGGCTGGGGGGAGGTAGGAAAAGAAAAAATGAAAAGATGGGATTGGGAGGGAGACAAACCATAAAAGACTCAATCTGAAAAAACAGACTTAGGGTTGCTGGGGGGAGGGGGGACGGGAGAGGTTGGTGGGGAAATGGACATTGGGGAGGGTATGTGCTATGATGAGTGCTGTGAAATGTGTAAACCTGGAGATTCACATACCTGTACCCCTGGGGATAAAAATACAGTATATGTTTATTAAAATGGGAAAAAAAATACTAAAATAAAAAAAAAAAAGAACTGCGGGTTATCTATAATCAGTCATTAATGTTTTAGTTGAGTTCAGTCAGAGAATATTTGAAGAAACTGGGGAATTTTTGAAGCTCTGGTAGTTAGTTGTTCGAGAAGAAGTCAACAAATAATAGGGTAAATAAAAGCCTCAAGTAAAACTAGGTGGGTATTGTAGGGGACACAGGATATAAGGATGCACAAAGTCTTTTGTGTTGCAGAGTCAAAATGTGCCTCTAAACTGAATAACAACCATACATTGTATCAGCTTTAAAAAATGATGCTCATTTAAATCTATGCCATTTGTGTGTTTATAAGTATTTTTACACACTTTATATGTGAAGACATTTAACTTCTTTTATTGAATCACAGGTCACAGTAAAAAAATAAAAACCAAATACATAGAATAGTTGTGCAGTTTTTTGGCTTATGGAATTCCTAGTTAGTGGAATTTAGCCCATATTCCTTCAGCTCTCCATCTCTATTTTCCAATGATTTCTTTTACAAATCAGGTCCTTGGGGTGCCTGGGTGGCTCCGTGGGTTAAGCCTCTGCCTTCAGCTCAGGTCATGGTCTCAGGGTCCTGGGATCAAGGCCCACCTTGGGTTCTCTGCTCAGTGGGGGGACTGCTTCCCCCTCTCTGCCTGCTTCTCTGCCTACTTGTGATCTCTCTCTCTCTCTCTCTCTCTCTGTCAAATAAATAAATAAAATCTTTAAAAATAAATTAAAAAATGAGATCCTTGACTCAATAGGTACATCATGTTAAGGAGCACAACTGTTTTCACCAATGATTTGAGGCACTATTTTAAAATGTCTCAGACCTGACGGAGCCCACTCTCCACAAACACTTGATGGAAGCCACTTCCAAAGACAACATCCTCTACCCACAGGAGCAGGAGGAGGAGGCTTGGAGCAAGGTTGTCTATACCTCTGCACTTCCCGCATCCCCAAGTTGGGGGTAGGGGCTTCAATGAAGGCAGGCCCTTCCAACAGCAGGAAAGTGGAGAGGAAGCTTCTGGGACATGGGTCCTCAGTCTGAAAGGTATACAGACACTCAGATTTGGAGGTGAGACCCAAGGCCCTTATACCAAGTCTCAGGCCAGGACATTGGGATCAGTCTCATTAAGATTTTACACCCAAGGGGCACCTGGGTGGCTCAGTGGGTTAAAGCCTCTGCCTTTGGCTCAGGTCATGATCCCAGGGTCATGGGATTGAGCACCACATCGGGCTCTCTGCTCAGCAGGGAGCCTGCTTCCTCCTTTCTCTCTCTGTCTGCCTGTCCACCTACTTGTGATCTCTGTCAAATAAATAAATAAAATCTAAAAAAAAAAAAAAAAGATTTTACACCCAAGTGTTCTGTTCAACTTGAAACAGCTTACATGGACACTCTCTGGGGCCTTGTCCTCTCATCCCCCCAGCAGCCTACCTGACAGGGATGAACCTCACAGATCTAGTGTTGTGTCATCAAGTAGAATTCCCTCCTAGCTCCTTTCAGACAACGGCTACTTTCACCATCCCTCCACCAATTGGTAATGATAAGACCCATAGACCTGACATTTTTTTTACTACTAGAATACAGTGGTGGTTCAGTCTTCAATAAAATTGTAATATAACCAAATATATTCCAAGAGAGAGAAGTGGAGATGGGAAGCAGACTGGCATGGGATCAGACAATGTTTCTCCTCACAGCCAGCAACAATGCATAGAGGGGAGGACAGTCCCCCCTCACTGTAGGAGAACCTGAATCCCCAGACCCCATCTCCCCTAGCCTGCTTCAGTGCCTGAGATGCCACAATGTACATCCCCTTTCTGGTTAAGATAGAGAACCCTTCTTTCACTGCAAATATGTTTATATCTCATGGAGCCATCATCCATCCTGAGGAAAGCTGGCTGGCTCAGCTCCTCATCAATTGGCACTGGCCTGGGAGGAAGTGTGGGGGGGGGTCTGGTGAGGAGCAGATATTGACCTATTTTTTACCTAAGAGATGAGAAACTGTTTTACCCTAACTGTTTTACCCTAAGAGATGAGAAAGAGGAATAAAAATAGGTTCTCTGAAAGAAAGAAAAAAAAAAAAGCCTCAGAAATATCATACTGGTTTTCAGTTTATTGTAAATGATAGGAATCCAGGCACAGAATGTGGGAAGTTAGACTGATAGCATGTCCATCACAGGTGATGACCTATGTACACTTTTCAAAATCCAAAAAAATCGTGTTGGCACTTTACCTCCTTTTCATAAAATGCTAAGTGTACGAAATTTCTAGATTTCGTTGTGACATTCAAATGTTTTAAAGCATGTTAAGGTTTGATTGACTATATTCCTGGCACTAGTTTTTTGTGGGTTTTTATAAATGTTTATGATAATGGATTTTCTTTATCTAATAAAATGTGGGGAACCTAAAATGCAGGGAATCCAAAACAATCCTATATGGTTTGGTTTGATCTCTGACACAAAATACCCAAGTAAGGTGGCTTTTCCTCATGTATCTACATCAGAGAATAAATTCCAAATGTAGCCCCGCTGTCCTAGAACTTCCTGCTCACAATTAGGGTGTTTCTTCTTTTCAGGTTTCTACAAACCAAGTGTTTTCATTCCCTGTATTCAAAAAGTTGTAACTCTTTTCTTTTTTTTTTTTTTAAGATTTTATTTTTAAATAATCTCCACACCCATTGTGAGGCTTGAACTAACCACCCTGAGATCAAGAGTCACAGGCTCTACCAACTGATCCAGTCAGGTGCTTCCAAAAGGCTGTAAATCTTTTTTTTTTTTTTTTTCACTATATCCCAATTCTTAGCATTTTAAAGATTTATTTACTTATACATTTTGGGGAGAGAGTGTGAGTTGGGGGTAGTGGGAAAGGGAAAAAGAATCCCACGCAGACTCACTGCCAAGTGGGACTCAATCCCATAACCCTGAGATTGGGACTTGAGCTGAAATGAAAAGTAGGAAGCTTAACCAGCTGAGCCACCTGGGGCCCTGAAAAGGCTATAACCCTAAGAAACAGGCAGAGTAAAGCTACATACATGATATGCCTGAAATGTATCTTTTCTCTGACTTGGTACTCATCCAGTTGTTCTCTTTTCCTTGACTACCCTCACTCTGCCTCCATCCAAAGCCCATTCAAACACCTAGCCTCACAGACCACCAGAGTGGAAGCAGGTGTGTGCTCTGGAGTCAGTAAACTCAGTCTGAATTTCTGCCACCTTACTAAGTGGTAGGGTGATATCGTGCAAGGTCTTATATCCTCTGAGCCTCCATTTTCCTACCTGTAAAAATGGAGATAATAGCACAAGGTCATCTTGAAACTATTAAATGAGTTGACCCACATGAAAGAAACTGGCCCATAACAGATGCTTAGTAAGCACTGGTTTCTCTTCCCTGGTTTGAGGATTGTGGAAGGAAGAACAATAATATTTGTGTCTATAAACTCGTATCACTAGACCTCCACAAACCTTTATCTTAAGAATCTCAATGCAAATTCAAGGGCAGTGTACCAAAGAAAAGAGGCTAAAATGTTTGTCTGGAAAAAAAAAAAATCACTAAAAATCCTCGGCCAAGTGCAGTCTCAAACAACCCAGAATACTCTTACCAAGAAATTCCACCATCACTCCACCAATTGCTAACGATAAGACAGATAGACCTGAGATTTTTTATTTTTAAAATACAGTGGTGGGGGGCGCCTGGGTGGCTCAGTGGGTTAAGGCCTCTGCCTTCGGCTCAGGTCATGGTCTTGGGGTCCCGGGATCCAGCCCCACATCGGGCTCTCTGCTTGGTGGGGAGACTGCTTCTTCCTCTCTGCCTACTTGTGATCTCTCTGTCAAATAAATAAATAAATAAATAGATAGATAAAATCTTAAAAAACAAAGAATACAGTGGTGGTTTAGTCTTCAATAAAATTTTAATATAACCAAATACATGCCAATTAAAGGATAATGTAGTATTTTCCTTGGGCACCTGGGTGGCTTGATGGGTTAAGCATCTGACACTCGATCTCAGCTCTGGTCTTGATCTCAGGGTCGGAGTTCAAGCCCCATATTGGGCTCCATGCTGGGTACGGAGACTACTTAAAAAAAAAAAAAAATGTTTAATTTAGTATTTTGTTTACAAGTCAGAAAGTATTTCAATAATTTGTCCTATGTCTGTTTGGTGATGGGAACATTTATTAGTAGTTTATCCTGGTTATTTTCACTGTCTACTTCTTTAGAGCATGATATTAGTAGCTTACACTAGCAATATATTCTGGAGGACCAAAAAGTGACATAAACACAAATATTAGGTTAACTGAAAAAGGGAATTGGGACAAACGACAGCAAAGAACAGAGTTATTCTATCTTGTGGAATATCACATTCTCTGTTCCCTTTTTATGGACATTTCGTCCTTCAAAATCTATTCAACAATTTAGCCACACTCTGAAAAGTCATTTTCCCACTCAAAATTTTAGTGGAGCCAATGGATTTAGAAGCCCTTGGAGAGATATCTTATATACCTTCTGGGACAAAGGAAATAAAGTATTCTTTCATTTCCTTAGCAGTTACAAATTTACTTAATGGTATCAGTCCAAATTAAGCAGAAAATAAAATAAAATTATTTTAAACATTTGAAAATTTGTTTTAAGTTTTATTGACAATATTAAGATATCCACAATGTAAATCACAAATCATATGAAATAGTAATTTTCTTTTAAAATGCTCAATTTCTTGACCCATGTTCTAAAAGGATATTTTAAAGGGACTTATTGCAGCAAGAATTTTATAGAACGTTTGTGGAATAAAATATGTGAGGAATTTCTCTAGTTTATTTCCTTAAAATGAGCCACACCATACAAGCGGTTATAACCACTTATATATATATAAATGTCCCCGGGTCCTCTTAATTGTTGGATTGTTAGCTGAGGAACTTTGCTCTGAAAGAGCTGAGGAACTCCAGCCAGAGTCTATCCTTTCCCCAATTGTTAGTGAGGGTTTGATTTAATTATCTAGCTGTGCTGCTGTAATTAGCATCAACAAAGCTTTTTCCCATAATGACTTGAGCTACACCATTGAGAAGGCTATTGTAGTTTGGATAGCTAGACCTTCTGAAATATAGCATTGCCCCTGGCAGCTAACCCCAGAAATTAATGTCCATCCAATTTCCAAACTCCCTCCCCAATATATTTGTGAACTGTTCACTGACAACTGAAACATGTTTGTAGTACAAACAGTACTTTTAAAGTGGGCTTTTAAATATGTTCAGGCTTTCTCATGTGGCTGGAATGTTGGCATGGGTCAGAAAACAAAAATCAACTTAAAAAAAAAAAAGAGAAGTTAGTTCATCCAAGAAGAGAGAGATCGTTAACAAGTTTGACAAACACAATGTAATGTGAACAGGACAGTGGGGCTAATTCTGTTAAGTGATTGCTATAGGACTTCGCTTGTCATGGACTTTCAGCCTTTGCCATGTACAGGGTGGGTCTTGTTAAACTCCCAAGTTGACAATTTTATATCCAAAGGCTTTTGAAAATTTTGTATCTGAAGGCTTTGCTTTTCTATTGTGATCTTTCATCAGGAAAGTTCAAAGTGCCCAGGGCAGGAGCAGGGTGGAGGAGGGGAAGAACATTTCTCAGGCCATGATAACACTTAGCAAAGTCAATAAATCACTGTTTGCTGAATCCAACCTTAGAAAAATGAGTTCTAAAAGAAAAAAACAATAATAATGGAATAAAATCATTAATTTGGATATCATGGTGCACTCTGTTCATTTCTTTTGGCTGATACCTCTTTAGAGTATGCATGGGATCTCTGTTTCTGTTGAACCACCTTAGAAACGGAATCACAGGGCTGAGTTACAAACACAATGTGGGGTGATCTTTCTACCATTAGGACACTTTCCAGCTGGGTGAGGTCATCAATGATATGGAGATGTATACTGAGGTCTTACATGACCTCATCTGTGTCAAGTTAATCAAGGCACAGATCATTTTGAAAGTAGTCCCCAGGTCCTAAGACCTGGTGCCCTACAATCTAAGAGCTGAAATCACTGTCACTCAGGGGACAAAACCCAGCAAGCCTCATTCAGTATACATTTATTAGATACCTGCCACACATTAGGCATTTTACCAACCATGCTCTATGTAATAGGCAAAATTAAAACACACACACACACACACACACACACACACGTCAGAGTGGAAGGTTTCCAAAAGTGACCAGATGTCCAGCCAGCTCCATCAGAACCTTCAGATAAGTTTACGTACTGAGCAGATCCTGAATCCTACCCTAGATCTACTTAACCAGGTTAATGGAGGGGCTAACTTTATATTTCTAACACCCCCCCTGGTGACTCTTATGACTAATATTGGAGAACTATTCTGGACCCATGACTCTCGAACCTGGCTGCACATCTGAATCATCTGTGAATTTAAAGCCACAGGTGACCTAGTAATACAGCAGATAAGTTCAGACATGCCCAGTGGAGAGAAGGGGACCTTGGGATCAGTTTGTTGTTTTGGGTTTTGTTTTTGAAGGGATCCCCAAGTGATTCTGACGTGCGGTCAAGGATGAGAACCAGCCTGCACTGTAAGCCCTCCAGTAATTCACAAGAGGCAGAAATAATTCCCATTTAGGGAGATCAGATGCTACCTGTAGTTTCTTTTCATCTCTTGCAAAAGACATTATGTTCTCTTTGGACAGTGTCTGTATACGGGTTTATTATCGCTAACAAAATGATATATTTATACAGCATCCATCCAAGAAACAGTATTTTTACAGACACCACTTAATCTCACTTATCCTCAATTCATCCCCCATAATGCAATTAGTAGAAAATTTTATTGCTGCCCCAATTACAGTAAAGAAGACCGTTATTTTGCCTCAGATAACACAGCAATTTCATTCTAAAAACCCGATTCCACTGGATTTACTTTCCAGAAAGGAAAAAAAAAATTCTTTAAACAGTCCTGGTTGAGGGGCGCCTGGGGGCTCAGTGGGTTGAGCCTCTGCCTTTGGCTCAGGTCATGATCCCAGGGTCCTGGGATCAAGCCCTGCATCAGGCTCTCTGCTCAGCGGGGATCCTGCTTCCCCCTCTCTCTCTGCCTGCCTCTCTGCCTACTTGTGATTTCTCATTCTCTGTCAAATAAATAAATAAAATCTTTAAAAAAAAAAAACTATTTAAACAGTCCTGGTTGAAATGTAACCTGTTTGATTCTGAAAATTATCCCAATACATAATCAGTACACTCATACCCTATAATAGACTGTTCTTCCTTTTGACTATTCTTTCTTTTTTGGTTGTAAATGAGGGGATATCCTGAAGGATCAATAATCCTCCTTCTATTTCCCTATTTTTACTCTCTCTGCACATTAATAAACATTGAATAGGTTAATAGGCTGCTCAGGGTTTTCATCTGTCCAGTTCATCCAGAAAACTAAACCAGTAAACCCCTCAGTAGTGGAAGTAACAATGCTGGAAGGATCTATGTAGGAATCAGAGCTGGAGGCTGGTCAGGAAAGAGGCCACACCAACAATGGGCAGGGAGTAAGACAATAAATATTCATCAAAGTAGGCATGCTTGCCTTTAGGCTTCAAGGTCTAGCTGGAAAGGTACAGTGCACAATCTAGGGCAGTGGCTCTCAAATTTGAGGGTGTAATTATCATCACCTGGAGGGCTACTTACAGCACTGCTCACAGGGCCCCACCCCCAGAGTTCATGATTCAGCAGGGATAGGATGGGGCCTGAGTATTTGTATTCCTAACACATTTCCATATGATGCTGATGTTCTTGGTCCCAAGTCAGACTTTGAGAACCACTGCTCTAAGTCCTAAGTAGACTGCCAGTTAGGTAGCATAAGTAACAGGTGGTGCAGGGGGTATCTTGGTAACAAAGAGCTAGAAGCAGACCACATTAGATGGAGATGTAGGCTGAGGACCAAGGACACCTTGAGAAGATCAGAGCTAGCAGAACATGACCCAGTCTACACAGAACAAGACAGATAATCAAAAAAGGATTTCCATTGTAAAGAAATATGACCACACCATTCTATTCAGTATAGGTGCAAGGTGAGCTCTTGACCTTAGATCAAAGCAAAATTTAGTGCTGGGGCAACAATGCAAGGTCACTAGAGTGACCCTTATATGCAGTCACTAGAGTTACTGAGTTAGGGATTTTTAAAGATCCTCTGACAAGAATTAAAGAAGAATGACCAACCATCCTGGTTTGCCTAGCACTTTCCCAATTTTTAGTGCTATAAGGCCATGGCCTAGAAAACTTCTCAGTTTCAGGACAGTTGGTTATCTAAAAGTAATCTCAGGAGACTGGAACCTAGACCCACCTGCATCTCCTGGTCAGGAGGCTGCAGGCACAGGAGAGGAGGAACAAGTGGAAAGAAAAGGGCCCAGATGGAAATGTGGGCACAGCACCAGTTTGGCCATTTCAGCATATGACCATCAAGGGAAGAGAAAAGGGCACCCAGAAAAGTAGTCTATAAATGATGAAATGTATTTGCTTTAAATAATCAAAAGACGTAGAAGGACTCCACAGGCCTGCAGTTTTCCTAAACTCACCAAAGTGGAAAAGTTCAGCACAAACAGAGCAACCCAGACACCTCGTAGATGGAAGTCACCCTCGCTGCCTTTTGAAAATCTTCACACACACTTAAGATCCCATTGTATGTATAGTATTAAAGGGCTCTGACATGCACACACACACACACACACACACACACACACACACGCAATAGGAAAACAAAATTGTAAATATTGGCAGACTATCCCATGTTATTTTGGTTCCCCCATAAAATTTTTTTTCTCAAAGCTAAGTGGGATAAACACAGAGTTTAGGATGATTGAAACACTAAAGAACATTTAAGTCCAAGGGGGAAAAAATCTCTCTGGTGGGAACATGGATTATGTGTAAGATCTTTAGTGCCATCAGCGAGCACGCCAGAGCCATTTAAATCTCTCCCATGACTAAATATTAATTCATATTCCATGAGAATGAGGACTGTGAAGCCCCTAATGACAGTAGCACATCCTGCAAAATGACTGATGTTTAAGGTGTTCTTCACAAAGGACATCCACATAGTATAGAAAAATAAACTAAGAACAGAAAAGTTTCCAACAGTAATGAAGATCATCTCCAAGGAGAATATCCAACAAGCATAAAGAATTTGCAGCTGAACCCTGTAGTAGCCCATCTTCCCAGCAACCAAGTAGTCTGCTCAATGCTGCTTACATGGAGACAATCTCCTCACTCACACTTACGGTGATGAACTTCAGCCAGCGTGGGTTAGACAGAAAAGGGCTCCAATATGTTAAGTCTTCATGATGGAGAAGACTTCAGCCTAACCAGGGTCTTCGAAATGCAGCTGTGTCCTTCCTGAATGAGCCACATCCTCCAATAAGCTGCCACAGAAGGATTCAACAAGGACAGGTCTCAGAGCCTAACTGAGAGTTCAGAGAAGAGTGAAGAAAATGAAAATTTCCCAGAAAATCTGAGAGAGAATGCTAGAAGGAACATAAGTTGCTTACTCGTGCAATCATTCACTCAGCAAGTAGTTATTAGGAGCCATAAGCAAGCCAGATCTGATGTGTTATGAACATGTTTATGTCCCCCTCGCCAAGTTCCTACATTGAAATCCTCACTCCAAATGTGGTGATATTTGGAGATGTAGCCTTTAGTAGGTCACCTCACAGATATCAGAAAAAAAAACCTGAGAGAGCTTGCTTTTTTCCTCTGTCCCATTAAAATACGGCAAAAAGCCATCTGCAAACCAGAAAGATTCGCCAGACACTGAATCTGCCCTTTTAATGCTTGATGTACCACTGAAAGGCAGAGGATAAGGTGTCTTTAACATTTGCTTGGCTCTAAGACCTACTAGGTGACCACTCATGATAGCAGTACCTGCTCTGAATAAATTTGGGGGAAAAAAAATAAAGCTTCAAGATTTTTTTTCCTTTAATTGAGAAGCTACTAGACACTAAGCAGGTTAAAAACAAAAACAAAAACAAAACCCACAGACAGACTCCATGCCGCTGATTTTATGGAGACCTTGGACTGCCAATCTTCTGAAACTCAAAATAAGTGGAGAGAAGTTGACCACTGACCAACCACTGTCAGAAATGTACCCTTTCTTGGATGACTGGGTGGCTCAGTCAGTTAAGCATCTGCCTTTGGATCAGGTCATGATCTCAGGGTCCTGGGATTGAGTCCCAAATCGGGCTCCTTGTTCAGCAGAGAGCCTGCTTCTCCGTCCGCCTGCTGCTCTCCCCGCTGGTGCTCTCTCTCTTTCTCCCACAAATAAATAAAAAACTTTTTAAAATATCTTATTTATTTATTCATTTATTTTTAAAGATTTTATTTATTTATTTGGCAGGCAAAGATCACAAGTAGGCAGAGAGGCAGGCAGAGAGAGAGGTGGACGCAGGCTCCCCTCTGAGCAGAGAGCCCAATGGCGGGCTTGATCCCAGGACCGTGAGATCATGACCTGAGCTGAAGTCAGAGGCTTTAACCCACTGAGCCACCCAGGCGCCCCTTATTTATTTATTTATATGAGAGAGAGAGAGAGTGAGAGAGCACAAGCAGGGGGAGCTGCAGAGGGCAAAGGGAGAAGTCGGCTCCCCGCTGAGCAAAGAGCCTGCTAGGCAGCTCGATCCTAGGACTCTGAGATTATGACCTAAGCTGAAGGCAGACACTTAACCAACTGAATCATCCAGGCGCCACAATAAAACTCTTAAAAAAAAAAAAAAAAAAAAAAAAGGAAAAAGGAAATGTGCCCTTTCCTTCCAGAAACTCCATACCTGCTCACCTTCTAAGAGTTTCCACTGGGCTCATTAACCTTTTACCCAAATAGTTGGCTAGCACTTTACAAATATCCATCTTTCTATGAAGTGCCTTAATCAACAGCAACAACCTGTTTTGACTTTTAAAACTCATTAAACCTTAGAATAGTATCTTTCTTCATAAAGTATAACTGTAATTTTTAATAAATATAGATAGATAGATAGATGATAGATAGATAGATAAGTGTAAATGGGGAAATGAGAATCAAAAAAATTAGTGATTGTAACAAGAACTTTAACAAAATTTTGATGGATCTACATTCCATTATATTCCTAGTGTTTCTCAACCTTAGTGGGCTTAAAGTGCATCTAGGGGTTTATAAAAATTGCCAACCCCTAGAGCTACTCCCAGAGTTTCAAACTCTGTAAGCTTCAAGTGATCCTTAAAAACTTTCATTTTTAGCAAGGATTTTTTTAAGGTTTTATTTATTTATTTGACAGAGAGATCACAGGTAGAGAGACAGATGGAGAGAGAGGAGGAAGCAGGCCCCCTGCTGATCAGAGAGCCTGATGTGGGGATCAACTCCCAGTACCTGGGATCATGACCTGAGCTGAAGGCAGAGGCTTTAATCCACTGAGCCACCCAGGCGCCCCACAAGGATTTTTTTTTTTTTTTTTAAGCAAGGATTTTGATGACGGTCTATGGCTGTTTCTTGAGGAATCCTTCCTTAGAACAATGAAATTTCTAATTGTACAATATGTTCTTGGGCATCTCCCATCACCCAAATCTTGTTAGTTGTGATTTGCTCCTTGGTGTCCCATTCTCAACTGCAGTTCCATGGATACTAAGTCATCTGGGCGGGGAGAGTTAAGTGTGTCCCCTCAAAGAGGACAATCAGGATGAGAATCTGCGCTCTTTACTTGTTCCTAGAACTTTGGAAAACAGAGATGCAGTTCCACCCAAGTGAAAGTTTCATTGATACCCAATGTAAGTCGTATTTCATTAGGCCAAATATCATGAAATGTTCTGCTCATTTGGAGGAAATCTCTAAAAAGGTGGCAGGTAAAGGTCCCACTATGAACTATATGCAAGCCTAAAAGGCAGAAGATCTTTCCCATTCCCACAGAGAGTGGGTCTTTCTTCCACCAAGATCTTAGCCAGGCTCTGCCTCCCCATATTCTTCCAGAGCTTTGTCCTCCAGGCTGTGAGTTATCCCATGTAGGTCCATGTTTTGTTTTTTTTTTTTGTTTTTGTTTTTGTTTTTGTTTTTGTTTTGTTTGTTTATTTGTTTGTTTTTTTTTGCCTAAGTTAACCAGAGTCAAATCCTGTTATTTGAAACCAAGAATACTGGACATGTACATCCCTACACTTGAAGCAGGAAATATCTTCAAAATGTTTTTTTTTTTTTTTTTTAATGGGTAGGTAGAAGATAAAAAGGGGTAAGAAGGCAGGAAGGAAGAGAAAAACTCCATCTGTGGGGAAAAAAAAAAAAACTTTGAAAAATGTGTATTATCTTCCATTATGATTCCTTTTGGACTCAATTTATGGGTCTATGAGCCAAGGATCTCTGGTAGTCAGTAAATTAGTAGAAATCAGTTCATGGGGGCACCTGGGTGGCTCAGTGGGTTAAAGCCTCTGCCTTCAGCTCAGGTCATGATCCCAGGGTCCTGGGATTGAGCCCCACATCGGGCTCTCTGCTTGGCAGGGAGCCTGCTCTCCTTCCTCTCTCTGCCTGCCTCTGCCTACTTGTGGTCTCTGTCAAATAAAAAAAAATAAAATCTTAAAAAAAAAAAAAAA
>JAHRIG010000171.1:108947-169881 GCA_020311275.1 Eira barbara
TAGGGAAGTACTAAACTACTAAACCCTTGTGAGAAGGGTTGATGTTTCTTATATTAATATTTTCAACCCTCAACCTAATTCCATAGTTTTATGTAATGTTTTATAGTAATTAATTGGAAGCCATCTATTTTATGGACTTTAATTACACACCTCAAACAATTCTGAATTAAACAGTATTAAATGAGCACAAAGTAGTTGTCAGAAATTAGTGTGTTTATAAATTTTTTTGTATTTCCATATATATGCAGATGAGTGATGCTATGGAAATACACATTAAAAGTAGTTTGAGCATCATTTTCTGTGATTTGTGTGTGTGTGTGTGTGTGTGTGTTTTTCTGTGGTGTTATTTTTATCCTACTATACTCATTTACTTTATTTTGCTTTTTTAGAGTGGAAATATACCTTGAAGTAGGATCAGGGTCTGGAGTGGTATCTTCATTCCTAGCCTCTATATAGGTCCTCAAGCTTTGTACATGTAAGTATAAGTATTTCAAATTCATCCACATCTTCCGCTAAGAAATTCCTTAGGGGTATAACTGCCTGAATGAAATCATTTTTTGTAAATGAATAGTATATATTTGAAAGGGTCTAGTTCAGTGTAATAAGGAGTAAGATTATAGATTATTCTTCCCTAAACATTTTAACTGCATGTCCAAAACTGTTCCATCATACTACATAATTATAGAAGCAACAAAATAATTTCAGGGTATTTCTAAATTTGAATTTTTTTAGGCAAATAGTCTGATTACCAGAAAAAATTGAAAATTACTTAAATTTTTAAGAAAATTTGAGAATATGGAAAGTTTAAAGAAGAAAATAAAAATCACTTCCAATTCTACCACACATGGTCCAAGTGTGTTTCTTTTTTTTCCCATTTCCTATGTTTTTAATATTGTATCATGACTATTTTTCAAAAATTCCTTTTAAATTTCATTTTTGTGGTGGCATAGTATTCATTGGATTCATAATTTAATTCCTTCAGATGTGTATGCATGTATGTGTAGTTTCTACTCTTGCAGATCATATCAATATAACAATCTTTTTCATTAATATAACATCTTATTGCTTTTTCCTTCACCATTATTAAAGCATTTTCATTTCTTTCTAAATCTGCTTTGTAAAAAAGCAGTGGAACATTTTAAAATTTTTCAGTAATAGGTTGCCTCATGGTCATAAAATACAGTTTTCTTTATTTTCTGTTTCTAGGTGCACTGATATCAACCCTGAAGCAGCAGCTTGCACTCTGGAGACAGCACACTGTAACAAAGTCCACATTCAGCCAGTAATTACAGACTTGGTGAGCTATACATCCTTGTCCAATAATAAATTTCCTTTTCAAATAAGTTAAGTTTAAAATGATTAGGTCAAAGAAGCTTGAGTGATAAATTAAATAACTTTTAATCCACTAAATAGTATACCCCATAATTTACAAAGTAAATTCTTAACTGATGTAATTCATCTTGTCCAAAAATCAAAGGAAATTTCTACTGTCTTGGAAAGATCAGTCATCTTTTGGTCAGAAGTGACAGAGAATCCAGTTTAAACTGGCTTAAGTAAAGTGTGTGGCTTCAGGCACAGCTGGCTCCAGGAACTCAAATGATATGATGGGCATATTTTTCTTAGCTCTGAACTTCTCTGTTGGCTCTATTTCTAGGTAGTCTTTTTCTTCTTGGTAAGAAGATACGTGCATGTCTATTTCTCACTTCTCAGCAAACACCTCCCTTATCCTTCCATGGAAAGAAACTCTTTCTATTTAGTTAGTCTTACGAGCCCCAGAATGAGTATTGTTTGGATCATCTTGGATCATATGCCATCTCAAAATCTCTCACCGTGGTCAAAGGGGATTGAAATATGCAAATGACTGGTTTAGGCCTGAGTCATAGTCCCACCCTGGACAGCTGCACTGGGATAATCCCTACCCAACCTAAATGGATTAAGAATGAGAGGATAGAGAATTTACCCATTAGGGATCAAGGAGATGAAATCAGAAGAAAGAGGGGAATGAGGCCTGGACAGGTAAAAAAAAAAAAAAAAAAAAAAAAAACATCACAATTATAGAACCATCATTTTAAGTTACACA
Source organism: Eira barbara (assembly GCA_020311275.1). NCBI lineage: Eukaryota > Metazoa > Chordata > Mammalia > Carnivora > Mustelidae > Eira > Eira barbara. The sequence continues at coordinate 111,028 of JAHRIG010000171.1, forward strand.
TATATTTCCCAGTCGCAGTTTCTCTTTAATATTTTAATTAGTAAGATTTTGATAATTTTGGATATTTGTTGTTGTAAGTGCTTTTTTGTAAGCAGAAAATCTTAACACCATGTACCAGATAGGGATAAGAAATAAAAATGCTTTCCGTGCTTCTTGACGTGTATTCTTAGTGTTAAGAGTATTTAGTTTTTCTGCTTTTTTAAACTCAGAAGTGATTTTTCAGCTTAGAAGGAATTAAGCCAAATAAGTAAGAAATTCTTACCTATTAGAACTTGTTACTGCTATTAAAAACTAGATTATCAAGAAAGGTACTCAGGTTATTTACATGGGATCACTGTTAGGGTTTTGCCCTTTAAAATTTTAACTTATTTCTTTATTGTGTCCATGTCCATGTGTTGAATATATACTTTTGGTATAATAATAAAAGTTTAGATAAATAAGAAATTCAGAATATCTTTTTTTAACAGAGGTAGAAACTGAGGTGAGGTTCATTTTTTAAAGTCATGTAACTAATAGAATGATAATTACAGAATTTAAGCCCAGACCATTGAGTCTAAATCTAGAAGTCTCATGGCTGTTTCAGGACATGGCTCATGGTAGTCCATGCCAGTCAGCTCTTTCAGTGGTTAGAGGTGATGGTGACCCTGAATGCTGACAAAGGAAGAAGGAGGCATTAACATAGGTATTATGATCCACTTACAAAACTCTGTGTTTGTTTAATATTCAGAACACTAGGCATAGATTATCATAGCCATGATCAAAATCATTGTTTTAGATAACTAAGCTTACCTGTTTACAAAGTAGTACTTTTATTTTGCTTCTTTTTTAGCTTTAGAAAAAAGACTCTTTTCAGATATGTCATATGGCTTTCCTGAGATTCCTAAAATAAACTAAATATAACTTTATCTTTGATTGATTTAGGGTCATTAAAATGAGCATTAGTTACTATTCCGTGCTTGCTGTGATGAGGATTACTCAGGGCTTTCTGCCTTACACTGAGTAGCTAGAGCCTGCAGTGATTTTGAGTTTTCATTTCTTCTCCTCTTTGTCTCTTTTATCTTGCTTTATGTTGTCTTATTTTACAGTTACCTGTTAGTGGCATTTCCACTCTCTCTTTCCATGTGCTCTTTGCTAGAATACCAAACAAGTGATTTAGTTAAACTTGTATTTAAGCTAAGAGTTCAGGGGCTCTAAATAAGAGCCTCTCATATAAATAAAGTACCTTTTGCTATTTGAATTTAAAACTTCTTGTCAGAGGCCTTTTTTGCTTACTTCCCCATTTTTAGATCTGTTCTAATGCTCTGAGACCACCCAAAAGCTGAATGTGGATGGGTGAGGGGTGTGTGTGATTAGACTTTATATCCAGTCTACAGTGACTTTCTCATTTAAATCCATTTTCTTTTTTTTTAAAGATTTTATTTATTTATTTGACAGAGAGAGATCACAAGTAGGCAGAGCAGCAAGCAGAGAGAGAGGGAGAAGCAGGCTCCCCACTGAGCAGAGAGCCCGATGCGGGGCTCGATCCCAGGACCCTGGGACCATGACCCGAGCCGAAGGCAGAGGCCCAACCCTCTGAGCCACCCAGGCGCCCCTCCATTTTCTTTTTAAACTACATAATTTTCTGTATTTTAATATCAATTTTTCCTTTATTTAAAATCCATACTGCAATGATTATTAATATATAGTACTTCAGAACCATTTTTTAAAAGATTTTATTTATTTATTTGACAGAGAGATAGAGAGCATAAGTAGGCAGAGCAGCAGGCAGTGGGAGAAGGAGAAGCAGGCTCTCTGCTGAGCAGAGAGCCCAACATGGGGCTCATTTCCAGGACCCTGGGATCATGACCTGAGCCGAAGGCAGCTGCATAATGACTGAGCCACCCAGGCGCCCTCACCTCAGAGCCATTATAAACAATTACAAAGCAAGTTCTTTTTTAGTTTCCCTTCTCAACATTTCTGGAAAATTACATTCTGGATTTTTTTTTTTTTTTTTTTTTTTTTACAATGTGAGAAACTTAATTTCTTTATGTAATTGAAAATTGGTTATTTCAAATGTATTTCCTTATGCTGTAGTATCACAACTGTTAGGTCCCCCAATAATGGGTCCGTGATTAAAGGAGCGAGACTAATAAGAAGTAAAGATCAAGCAAAGCTTTATTTCATGCCAATTACCAAGAATCAAACTGGATGTTTGGGGCCATGCCTCTTACAGAGAGGGTGACCTCTCTTTGCTTCACAGACTAGCTTTTAAGGGCAAAGGCCATGTGGTTGGGCCTGGCCACGCACAGGTGGCCAATGAAATTGTAACACACAGAGAAAGCTGCACAGTCATGTTAGGTCACACATAAGTGACCGATTGAAATACAATTTACCCTAATAGATATTTGAACCAGCCTATCACCTTAGTCAGAATTGGTGCCCAAAAGGTGCCCAGAGGGCGGGGCCCATACTCCTTGGTAACTAGGGAGACAGTATGTGCCCCCCTACTGATCAGATGTCTCCACCTGGCCTGACCCACCCTTGTATTTGGGTTTTGTTACCTGGGACTGGTTTCTCGGACTTCTTTTTAAGTAAGTACCCTGGGGAAGGGGGGGCAGGGACAGTTTAAGGATTAAACAACAAGGTTATTGTTTAACCTGGATGGAAGTGCTCTGGCTAAAATAGGTCCTTACAACTACCAAAAGGAGCAGCAGATAACTATTCATCTTCCTACTTGCAGATAAAGGTATTCCTGAATTACTTCCCTCAAGAATGTTACTTTTCACTTTTTAAATGAATAGAGAAAGAAGAGGTACCTCTGTAACACCTCCTCAAAGATATATTCGTGTGTTCTCTTTGAACTTTACAGTTAACAGGCCTATTAAGACAACAAACAGAAATGCTTTTAGACACCTGGATAAAATGGAAGTTGTAAGGCAGTGTTTCACACTGTGTGTAAATAGCCCAGTGATGTGCCCAGTACTGAGATGGTATGACTGAGTGTTAAATAACTTTGAATCACATGATGTAAAAGCTCTTTCCTTTCTAATCCTCCTTCAGCCATTTTCATTACATCTGGGAGAAGTTCTCAGTTTTAACACCTTTTAAACACTTGCAAATGTCTCTTTTTTTTCCTCTCTCTTAAAGATTTTATTTATTTACATATTTATGAGGTGCCTTGTTAGTTCATCAGTTAGCATGTTGGTCTCATATTTACATATTTGTGTATTTATTTATTATTTATTTGAAAGACAGACTATGAGAGAGAGAGCACAAGCAGGACAGAAGGAGAAGGAGAGGGACAAGCAGGATCCCTGCTGAGCAGCACCCCCCCACAGTGGGCAGGTGGGGGTGAGGGTGCTTTATATGGAGCTCCATGTGGGGCTCCATGCGGGACTCAATGTGGGACTCCATGTGGGACTCAGTCCCAGGACCCTGGGATCATGACCTGAGCTAAAGGCAGATGCTTAACTGACTGAGCCACCCAGGGACCTCTCCAAATGTTTCTTTAACAAAGAGTCAGAAGGCCTGCATCACTCTCAGACTGGAAGCAGTAACTACAACCATGACATTTTTTTTTTTTAATTTATATCCCATTTATCCTTGTAGTCATTTCTATTTCTGGGAAGTAATACTGATTTCCCTTTAGAGCAAATTTATTTAACAACAACAACAAAAAAAAAGTCCATTTAAAGAAAATGTGAATAATTTAGTATCTATGCATATATGGGAGAATCTAAGAATGTTAATAAAATACCTGATACTTCAGACTCTGCCTTGAAGTACTTCAGCTATTCCATCTCAAGAAACATCCTCAGAGGGCGCCTGGTTGGCACAGTTGGTTAAGCGCAGTTGCTAGGTGACCAACTCTTAATTTCAACTCAGGTCATGATCTCAGGGTTTGTGGGATGGATCTCCACATCAGGCTCCATGCTCAGTGGGGAGTCTGCTTCTTCTTCCTCTGCCCTGTTCAGGCATGTGTCCACATGCATGCATACTCTCTCTCTCAAATAAATAAATCAAAGAAAGAAAGAAAAAGAAAGAAAGAAAGAAAGAAAGAAAGAGCCTTAGAATTCATGGATGAGAGTCTGTACAACGTTGTAATTGAAGGAAATGGCTTTAGTGGTGAGAGCCCATCCAGATACAGTGTTTTTACTTTACTGTGCCTCTGACAGTGCAGGGTGGCATGATGAGACATGGTTTTGTGAGTATGTATATAATTCAGTCATCAGAGGAACCAAAGGAATACTTTAAATTGCATTGTGCCCTGAAAGCACTTTGTTTAAAATGACATTTTTGTTGTGGGTTCACAGAAAATTGCACCCAGTGGTTTAAAGATTTACAAAATGCTAAACAACTGAGATTTTCAGTGTCTCTTCCACATTTTTCAGTCCTCTCTTTGGTATCTAATTGTCCCAGCCAATATATTTATTTATGTATCTTTATTTTATGAGTAAATTAGAAAGCAAATACATATATATATATGAACATATATATGTGTATCTATTTTTATACATATGTATTTTCGGATGTTTTTTGTTATCTCATAAAACACTTCTCTTGGTTACAGAAAATAAGTGTTTAAGTTAGAGCAATAGGTTTAAAGCATATGCATATCTATATAGAACATAGGAGAGCTTGCTTCCTTATTTAATCTTCCAAAAGTGAACCCAGAGTATAAACATATGAGCTGTTGAAAAGCAGAGGCTTTTTGTATGTTTTGTGTGCATTCTGGTAAATAGTTTAATTTCCTGTTTTTAGGTAAAGGCATATAACCTATATCTGAAAGAAAATGTAAAAATATTTATCTCTGTTTACAATTTTAACCCTCTAATATGTTTTTCTCTAAAAACATGGGAAGAAAGTATTTTTAAAGATTTATGTATTTATCTATTTTAATTGAGTCCAGTTTAAAATTCCGACTATTGAAACATTTAGGTCAAAGGCTTATTACCAAGATTGAAGGAAAAAGTTGATCTTCTGGTGTTTAATCCCCCCTATGTAGTGACTCCACCTGAAGAGGTAAGATGAGTAACAAGATTTAATTATTAATATTTTCAGCTATTTTCTTTATAAAATCAAATGAACTCACTATATGACATTAGTCAGCTGCTGATTAACACAAAATGGTCTGATATTACTAATAATTGTCAATAGTTAAGTATGTTAGTAGCAAAGGAAAGGAATCTCAAAGTAATGGAAATACAGTGACCCATATTATGCTTAAAATTCCTATCAAAATCAAGCCATATGGTTAAATGTGTGTGTGTGTCCTCTTTATCATGAATGGTAAATTTGCAAAACAATATTTTTAATCATCCTTAAATTTATTATAGGAATTCTTTCTGAAAGTCAACAATTTCCTCCTTTCACAAGTGTGGGAGTGCTGATTCTTATTTTAGGTAGGGAAAAGAAACATCTTGAAATATATGATTTGGAAAATCTCAATAATGAAGAGGTAAATCATATCTGATTTTAAAGAGAGAATGGTCAAGGCAGACAAAGTTTAATAATGAACTAAGGCCAGCTTTCCTTGAATTTTTCATGATCCTGTTTTATTCACCAATGAATCATGGCAAGGCTGATAAACATTACATTGTCCTCTGCCAAGATGGCAAAGTCTGTGTAGCTGTTATTACTACTAAGGGCAGCTAAGCAACTAAGAACTTGTTGCTTCTCTGACTAGGAACTCCTATGAGAAGGAAAGTCATTGTTACAAGGTTAACAGACACTGAAGCCGATGCAACTTAATAAAACTCTTTAGGAAGGGACTGTGTGAATGAATCTCAAGAATGATAAAAATGTTTCAGTCCAGTAATTTCAGTCCTTGATATATAATTTAAGAAAATCATTCAAGGGACACCTGGGTGGCTCAGTTGGTTGAGCCTCTGCCTTTGGCTCGGTTTGTGATCCCAGGACTGTGGGATGGAATCTTATGTCAGACTCCTTGCTCGGTGGCTTCTCCCTCTGCCTCCCGCTCCCCCTGCTTGTGCACTCTATCTTGCTGTCTTTCTCTCTGACAAATAAATAAGTAAATCTTAAAAAAAAAAAAAAAAAAAAGAAAGAAAGAGATAAAAAGAAAAAAAGTAGTAGAATAAAAATTGATGTTCACAAAAATATACTTATTGCATGTTTATTTGTGATGGCAAATAATATGAACCTATATATGTAACGGAGGAAATGCAGTTAAGTAAATCATGGTCTATCAGGTCTATGAACTTCCGGCAAGACTAGTGAATGAAGAGGAGATTCTGGGAACATGGAGAAACTAATGGGCTTCCTTTCTCCCACATTTCCACTACTAAGCTACATACTTGCTTCTCCTGAGCTGCTGGAACATGGAGATGATTGAGAGGAGGCAGGACCTCTGCTTTTTCACAGCCCCAACAGCGAGAGCTAGTGTCATAATTCCCACAAGCTGAGCGGTTAACTGGACAGCAGAATCAAAGTGTAGGACAATGAAAATTTCCTTGAGCTTTAAAAACATGTTTTACAAAATAAAACATTAGGAGATGAATTAAAAGAAAATCTGGTCTCTGTCAAGACCTAATTGGTGTTCTGGAAACCACATGAAAGATTTTAGTGCACAGCGCATGAAGATAATAAGAAGGAAATCATGAAGGCAAAAGATAAAAGACTTAGAGTTTAGATCCAGGAGACATAATATAAAAATAATGGGAGTTTGTGCATCTAAACCATTGTGGCTGCACTTACTGGTATATCTAGAAACAGGAGCTGAGATACTTCTGGTGTGTGCCCGGGAGCCATGAAGGATCAAGAGCAGGCCCAGCAAGGCTCAGGTAGCAGGCAAGCAACAGACCACCAAACACGACTCCTCCCTGGAAAGATGGAAACACTCCCTCTGTGGTCTGGAAGAATGTGCCTGGTGCCAGGAGATCTTCCTGCAGGGGCATTTCTAATGTAAGCAGATAAACCTGGCTGAGCATCCCTGAGGAGGCATATAAACAGGGTCTAGCACAGAGGGGTCCTAGTCGAGAATAATGAGAGACAGGCTTATCACCATGCACTCTGTCTGTCCACAGAGCATTTTACCTGATGAAACATCCATAGAATAGGCTCCGCCAAAATACAAGGGTAAACCAAGGAAGAGGAAGACAAGAGCCCCAGAAAAAGAAGTAATTCTAGGAATGTCAGAAAAGAGAAGTCTCTAGGAGGAAAATCTTGACAGAAAACAGAGGAACTGATAAGTTTCCTAACATAATTTGTGGAAAATTGGATTGGGACATTTATGATAGATATGGGAATAATTTAAAATAGATACAAAAAGGGGTGCCCAATGGCTCATTTGCTTAAGTGTCCAACTCTTGGTTTTGGCTCAGGTCCTGATGTCATGGGTAGTGCAATCCAGCTGGCATAGGACTCAGCGGTCAGCGGGAGGCTGCTTGGATATTATCTCCCTCTGCCTCTTCTCTGCTCCATTGCTCTCTCTCTAAAACAAATGAATGTTTTGAAAAACTTAGATGCCAAAAATTTTTAGCAAATGAATGCATCAGGTGCTCATCGATAGCTACATAAGATAGGATGCTTTTGCATTATAAAATCTTAGGCAGCCATTAAAGGAGTAAATCAGAATCATACCTGATCATATGAAGAGTTCATCTGAAGGTATTGTTGAATGAGAAAAGCAAGATAATGGGGGTAAAAATACAGAATATAATTCTGTCTTTGTAAAACATGGACAAAAAAGAAAAAAAAAACTGTGTGTGTGTGAGAGAGAGAGAGAGAGATGGGGAAGGAGCAGACAAGCAAAACAGTAAAAAGGGAAAGTGCGATTTTTTTAAAAGCAGGTATAATGAATGCATTTCTCTTATTTATAAAATAGTATATGTATAAAGTTATAGGTATAAGGAAATTTACCTTAATGAAGAGATGTATACCATTTAATTGAATAAAAACACTAAGCATGATTGTATACAATTAATTTAAACTAAACTACGGACAAAACCAATGAAAGATATAGAAAGAAAATAATTGTTAGGGTCAAAATAGTTTTTGAATGGTTTCCTCAAAATATTCTTTAGTTTTGGGACGCCTGGGTGGCTCAGTTGGTTGGGCAGCTGCCTTCGGCTCGGGTCATGGTCCCGGCGTCCTGGGATCCAGTCCCGCATCGCGCTCCTTGCTTGGCAGGGAGCCTGCTTCTGCCTCTGCCTATGCTCGCTCACTCTCTCTCCCCCTCTCTCTCTGACAAATAAATAAATAAAATCTTTAAAAAATATATATATTCTTTAGTTTTAAAAACAATATTCAATGATAAAAATCTAAAAATTTTTAAGACCTCATGAAATCTCATGGGTTTTGCTTCTATGATATAATGAGATTGTTACATGAAGAAATGCTTTGGTGAGCCTTTATGTATTAAATGAGTTCCTTAAAAAGGTCTATACAATTCATACTTTAATCTAGAAGAGAGCCAGATTAAGTGGGACATGTTGAAACCAACTTCCAGCAAAGTAGATCTCTTATAATGTAAGAGCTCCCTTTTAGTTTCTTCCTGATTGTTCTGTATTAAGTATAAGAATCACTTATGTCTATCAATATAAATACTGCATAAATAGTAAAAACTATTACTAAGCACTTGATATGTGCAGAGCAGTGTTTTCAAACTTCAAATATATTTCCTCCATTATTCCTAGCAATGGAAGAAGTTAATTTGTTATCATTTTTCTACTTTCACAGTTGAAACTATTGTTTTTTTTCTGATTTTACAGATAAGGGAGAAAACTAATTCACAAAAATGACAAACTTACATAAGGTCACAGGACTAGGAAATGGTGGGGCTCAGATTCAACTTTTCTGCCTCCCCGGACAGCAGTAAAATACAAAGTATATACTTGTTTGGTGAATGTTACTTGTCAGAAAGATGCTGTGTGTGATTCTAAATGTAACTTGAATGAAAACAAAAGAGTCTTTTCTAAATGGTCACAGGTAGCAGGTCATGGAGTAGAAGCAGCTTGGGGTGGTGGCAGAAATTGTTGGGAAGTCATGGACCAAGTCTTCCCACTGGTTGCAGATCTTCTGTCACCAAGAGGATTATTCTATCTAGTTACCATCAAAGAAAACAATCCAGGTAATCCAGACCAGTTTATCTTTAACCACTTACTTTGCTGAAAGCAAAAGTTAATATGTTAAAGACTATAAAGGAACCTGAGATACTATAAATAGAATCACCGATGACAGCTCACACAAACATAACACTCATATTGAAAGAAGAGAGAGATTTTTAAGATGTAGTTTTTTCTTGTTTTAGAAAGTATAATTTTTTTAGGGGGGAGGACAGTTTTTCCCCTAATTGATAAACTAATAATTCAAACACAAAATCTGTAATATCCTCTTTGAACACCTCACCCTGAATATTATGAATTTTCTCTCCACATTGTAGTCTTCTCCCTCCATATTGTAGTCTTCATGCCCTTAACAATTCTGCTATGTACTCTACAGTTCGTGTGAAGTTTTGTTATGGATATAGCTCATGGTATGGATTTTTAGATCTTGGTTTTCAGATGACTCCGTAACTAAATTGACCATAATCTTTCTTCTCTTTCAGTACAGAAGTTTGATTTTCATCTTATACCTTACATCCTTAGCCCCTCAAATCACATCATGATTACTAAGTTTTCCTTTTACTGTAACTCCATTTTCTTAATTCAGTCTTTTTACTATTACTTACTTACAAAAGGGAAGGTGTTGCTTTTTTCAATATGCCTGAAAGAAATAAGCTACTGCATTTACTTGCACTGTTTAGTGTCACTGTACAGTTTGCCCTACTTTCATTGACTTTTTTCATCCAGAGGAAGTGTGGAAGGCCAGGATGGGAGCAAAGCAACTAAACTAATTATTTGCTATAATGACAAATGTAATTAATGTTTGAATCAAGAGTAGCCACCACTGCAAAGCAAGACCGTTCAGTCTGATTAGAGTTCTCCTTGATACCTTGAAAATGCAGGTGCTTCCATTTGACTGAAGTGAGTTTCAATAGAAATTTACTTGGTATACTTTATTTTCTCAGATGAGTAGAATTTGTAAGTAGTCTGCATTTACAATCTTACTGAACCGTTTAATGATCATACACTCTTCACCAGATAATTTTGATTTTACCTTTTGTATTAATTTTTATTCTAGAAGAAATTTTGGAAGCAATGACAAGAGGTCTACAAGGAACTATTGCACTTTCCAGGCAAGCAGGCCAAGAACTCCTTTCAGTCCCGAAGTTCACCAAGTCCTCACTTACAGTGTGTGCTGTGTATTATGCTGGATATGTATATATTGATAATATATATTATATTGCATATATATATATATATGGATATATAGAGAGGGAGAAGCGGAATGTATTTGGCATATTTTGAAACTGAAGTCATTTCTTGGTTAACAAGTGGAATTGTCAGGTTATATAGAAAAAGGTGGGAAGGGGGGTGCCTGGGTGGCTCAGTGGGTTAAGCCTCTGCCTTCGGCTCAGGTCATGGTCTCAGAGTCCTGGGATCGACTCCCACATTGGGCTCTCTGCTCAGCAGGGAGACTGCTTCCCCCTCTCTCTGCCTGCCTCTCTGCCTCCTTGTAACCTCTCTTTGTCAAATAAATAAAATCTTAAAAAAAAAAAAAAACAGAAAGAAAACGGTGGGTAAAACACAGCATAGGTAGGTAGGTAATCACTCTTATGGAAATAGTTGCATAAGTGCTAGTAAATGCATAAATGATATATATTATTTGCATTTTATATATAAAATCTGAACATGAGTGATGTATCCAGCCACAAAACATGAGTCAGGTCTGAACGCGTTCCTAATATACCATTAAGTGAAAAAAAAAAAAAAAACCATTACCAAACAGTTCAATACTGTTGTATACATGTGTGTATACATGTGTGTATAATTTTGAAACCCAGCAGAGAGGGTATGTGTGTATGTGAACATAGGGACATCCCAGATGATACATGGCAGGAGAGAACAGGGGACTTTGCTCTTTTATGGTAGCATTTGCACAATGATAACATATGACTCGTTTATTTGTAAAATGTTTTCATTTAAAAATTATTTTTAATTTACTTTCAGTTGCTAATTGTCTCCATTCTATTTCTATTATTTAGAATGCCTTCTGCCTCCATGTTTCTCCCCGGTCATATTTTTCCTGGCTTTTATCCTTCATTATATATTTCTGTTTTCTTCTTGCCTATATGCGTAGGTTCAAAGTGACCAGAATCTAGAATTTATTTTTAACTGGGCTAGGAGTGCCTGGGTGGCTTAGCTGTTGAGAGTCTGCCTTGGGCTCCACTCATGATCCCAGGGTTCTGGGATCTAGCCCCTAATCCCCCATACTGAGCTCTATGCTGGATGGCCAGCCTGCTTCTCCCTCTCCCACTCCCCCTGCTTGTGTTCTGTCACTGCTGGCACGACAACACGAACAGGGTCGAGAGGGTAAGAGGATGGTGAAATGAAGATGAGATGCAAAGAGATGGGGACAGGAGGGGCAAAGTGGATGATGTCCAAGCAATGCCAGTTTATTCAGAAGAGTGCTCTGGTATAAGTATCGTACAGAGACAATCACAAGGAAGCAGTGATCCATTGCATTCTTAGAATAGTTTCCACAGGTTCCCCCTAGAAAGTTTCTTAAGGCTCATGTGCAAACATCATGGCACCAAGAGGGCTGCTTAAAGATGAGTTCCCTATAGATAAGTAGACAGAGAAAGGCCAAAAGGGCATCAGGTGCAGTTTATGGCCCCTGCAGGGACAGCAAGTCAAGTTACTGATTCACGGCTTTAGGCCTGCATGTCCTGTTCCAGATAAGCCCCAGAGGGTGGTCGCACAGGAGAGAGTGAGACCCATGGCACAGGCTCATTCTCAAGCACCTCAACTTATTAACCACAGGATTGCTTTAACCCTTAGGTTTCAAGGAGGTGTGAGTCAGGGGCTAGTTTGGTGCTCTCTCAAGCTACTGCGTGGCCTCCCACAGTGTTCCCTCTCTAGCTGTCTCTCTCTCTCTGTCAAATAAATAAATAGAATCTAAAAAAAAAGAGAAGAAAACAAAATAACAATAATAACTGGGCCAAAGAATCAACTGGAGAAGCTTTTGAAAATTATAAATTCCTAAGCCTGACCATAGACCCATGGACTCCTTTGCTGAACAGACCTAAAAATGGCATCTTTTAAAATGTGCTTCCCAGTGTTCCTTAAGTAGTGCGCCAAACTTTAGAACTATTGTTTTAAATTGCATTATTATTTAATGCTTAGGACAATGCACAGAAAGAGTGGAATTATTCTACTTTGATGTTCAGAAAGGTCAGATAACTTGTTCAAAGAAGCACAGTAGTTAAAGGGTTAACCAGTATGGCAGCACTCAGCCACAGATCTGACTCCCAAAAGCTTTCTTTCAATTTGCTTATACTGCTTTCAGCAGTAAAGATGTCTAAATTAGTATTTACTTGAATCTAATATCTGTAAATATACACCCCTTCCCAGAAATAGTCGTCTGAAATGTTACAATTAAAAAAAAAAAAAGTTAAAAATCTTAGAATTTTATTGTGGGTTTTTAGTTTTAATTTTGGAGAATGGGGTCTTGAGTATTTTCAGATAATGTTTGAAACACTTTTAAATTCCTATAGAATACTTCTATCAACATAGATTAAAAAACATAGAAATGATGCATAAATGACCCCCAAACTTCCCATGCATAGCTGTTAATGGACTAAATTGTGTCCCCCCAAATTCATATGTTGAGGTGCTTACCCCCAGAACCTCAGGAGGTGAGTGTATTTGGAGATGAGCCTCAAGGAGGTAATTAAGGTTATAGAAGATCATCGGAGTGGGCTGTGGTCCAATCTGGCCTCCTTATGAGAAGAGATGAGAACATATGGAGACACCAGGGATGTCTGCACACAGAAGGAAACCACATGAGACACCTTTCTGCATGGCCTACTTCCCTCTGTGATGTGATTTTGGAGTTAGCATCGGAACCTTCCTTGATGTATGTTCCATTACTTTCTGCCAGTGGGCGTGTGGTTGTGTTCTGTGCCTGCTCATGCATCTCCAGTGCTAAAATACCAGCTGCACCCTGTATTGACTGTGATGTCAGAAAACTACCCAGCCTTTCTGGCCAGGTTTCCTTACCTGTAAAAAGGAGCCCTTCACAGTACTCACCTGGGAGAGCCTTAAGACCAGTAAGTGAGAGAACCCTCACAAAGCACTTGGCACAGGGCTTCACAGGGGGTAAGTGCTAAATAAAGGAAGAGAAGGGGAGGAGAGAGAGGGTTTGGGGGGGGGAGGGGAGGGAAGAAGAGGGTCAAATGCACCTTCAGCTGTAGGAAGGCAGCTCTCTACAAGCCAAGGGGAGAGACTGCAGAAGAAACCCAGCCCGCTAAGGCTTTGCACTTGGACTTCAGCCTCCAGAATTGTGAGAAAATAAATTCATGTTCTTGAAGCCACTCAGCCTGTGGTATTTGTCCTAGTGGCCCTAGCAGACTAGTAACAGTATTTAAAGATAACCAAATACCCGCATTCTGCAAAGGAGAAAGCAGTACTAGGTGGAAAGTGGATGTGGTGTGCTGGTGGGCAGTAACTGTGGCCTGGAGCCTGCAGGGGGAGAGGTGCAGATCCAGCTCTCTTTGTATTAAGAAAGAGCTATTAAATACAGAAAGAAAGATGACCTGTAAAACCACATCATTTGGCCCAAGGGAAATAGCAAAAAAACTAACTTTATCATACCTCGAATGAAAAGAAAAATAGTAATAATCTGTTACTATTATAAATTGTGCTACCCTGTGTTGTAGGACTTAATCCAACCTATCTGTGTGAGATAACATTAACATGAAAAAATTAACATTAATTATATAAACCATTGATCACCAAGAAGCTACAATCAATGAGCGCAGAAGAAAAACAAAACAACAACAACAAAACCCCAGATACCTAAAGGATATGAAGAGTGGAATTGTTATATTCAGATTGTGGAATGTTTGACATGTTTAAAGAATTAACATAAAGCTCACAAAGATACTGTTTGGAAAGAACAAATTGAAGTGGACTTTCAAAAATGAGAAATAGAGACATGAAAATGCATTAGTGTTAATTTGTGCTTACTTAAAAACAACAACAACAACAACAACACAGTGTGTATTTTAAAACAGGAGTGACAATATTACATTCCAAAATTTAGTTGTAGTTTTTTTTTTCTTTTTCCCTCATACTGGGAAGAAAAAGGAATACAAATTAAAATAAGACTTTAAAAAAGAGAAAAATTCCGACAGGACTAAAAAAACTCAGGAAAAGAGTAAGAGAAATACAGCCATGTTAAGATCCCTTATGACTACATGTAAATCATTCTATGTGTAGATGTAGTAGGTGATTCATACACACACCAAAATGATTTTGTATATAAAATAATACAATATATACCAATGCCTATATCCATTCTGTTTTCATTTTTCTTTTTATGTAAACTTTGTATTGAGGTGGAACATACCTGATAGATTGTATGTATCATAGGTGTCTAGCTTGATGGAATTTTATGAAGTCAACATCCATTTAGACTACACCCAAATTAAGAAATATAACATTACCAGCATTCCAGAAGCTCTATCAGATTCCCTTCCCAATCATCACCTCTCACTCACCAAGGGAAACCACTGCCTGATTGTTTGTATTAGTTTTTTTTTTTTTTTTTTTTTTTTTTAATTCCTGGGTAGCTAACAGCTCTAACTTTATTGGTGTTAGCACAAATTTGTGGTCTCACAGTCTCTGGGTCAGAAGTGTGGGTATAGTAAGCTGGATTCACTGCCTAGAATCTCACCAGACTGTTGTAAAGGTGTTGGTCATGACTGTGATCTCACCTGGGGCTCGGGGTCCTTTTTCATGTGGTCATAGGACTAAAGTCACTGTTTTCTAGCTATTGGCTGGGAATAATTCTCACCTTCTTCAGGCCTCTCTTGGGTTGTTTTTCCATGATGACCTCCACAGTTCACAAAATGGCCACTTGCTTCTCTGTGGCCAGCAGGAGGATTTCTCTACCTTTAAATCTACAGTGAGGGCCTAGAATCTATTTGAAAGGGCTCATCTGATTAGGTCAAGTTCACTCAGTAAAATCTTCCTTTTAATTAATCAATCCAAACTCAACTGATTAGGAACCTTAATTACAACTGCAAAATTTATTTACCATTGCCATTTAATGTAACCTAATTATAGAGAGAAATCAAGTTATTCAAAGTCCTACCCATAGTCAAAGGATAGGGGTGACACAGTGCATGCACAGCATTGGGAGTGAACCTTGCAGTCTGTCTTAGAATTCTGCTACATTCCTTACTACAACTCTGGTCTTCCTACTTTGAACCTGTATTAATGAATTATATGATATATACTCTGGTGTCTAGATTCTTTCATTCAATAGTGTTTTTATGAGGTTCTTCCATGGAGTTGTGTAGAGCAATGACATCCATTTTCACTTTTGTATATTCTCATTATTTCCATTGTATGAATATATCAAAATTTATTCATTCTACTGTTGAACATTTGGATTCCTTCTAGTTTTGTATCATTGTTACCACATTTGTATCTTTTAGCAAACATGTATGCATTTGTGATAAATACATACCTACCAGTTATCTTCAGCTTTAATAAAAATGGTTTTCCCAAAAGTCCCTTAAAAAAATGAGAAACAATTCTTAAAATCAAAACCCACAATGGACAGAGTAAACAGATGGAAAGAGAATTAATGAACTGAAAAAAAAAAAAAATCATTGAGTGTTGCCCAAAAGGATAAAAGGAAAATATGAAGTAACAGTAAGGAAGGTTAAAACTAACAAAACTAACAACAACAACAACAACAACAACAAAAAAAAAGTAAGGAAGGTTAAAACTAACAAAAATCCCAAAAAGAATGTAAGAAAGGCAGTACATGGAGAGATAATGGCTAATATTTTTCCAGAATTGACTTTTAAAAAAGAAGATAGATTCTGGCAGCACAAACAAAATAAAGGGAAATCCACACTTAGACATATAGTAGTGACATTGCAAAACATCAAAGGCAAAGAGATCTAAAAAGATAATCAAAGGGAAGGAACAACTCACTGTTAAGCAGGGGTTGGCAATTTTTTTGTAACTGAAATATTGGAGCATAGCCCTGGCCATTCATTCATGTATTGTGTGTGGCTGCTTTGGCCTACAGAGGCAGAGTTGAGTAGTTGAGCTTAGATCACAGAAACCACGTGGCCCACAAACCACAAAATATTTACCATTCATCCCTTTAATATGTTTGCCGACACTGCTATAAAGGAACTATAATTAAAGTAATGACAGATTTCTTAAACAGCAACAGAGGAAGCCAAAAGCACATGGAATAATACCCTCACAACAAAGGAAGCCAGAAGCTTGTGGAGGAACATCCTCTAAGTGTTGGGAGTAATGGTCACTCTGTTGCATTCCAACAGAACTCTGACAGGTAAGGTTTTTAAAATAGATAAAAATGAGGGAGTTTACCAACTAGAGATTGACAATAAATGAAGTTCTAAAAGGTGTATTTCAGGAGAGCCTCAGTGGCTCAGTAGGTTAAGCATCTGCCTTTGGCTCAGGTCAGGATCTCAGGGTTCTGCAGTTGAGCCCCACATTGGGCTCTCTGCTCAGCAGGGAGTCTGGTTCTCTCCTCCGTCCCTCCCCCTGCCTGTGATTTTGCACTCTCTCTCTGTCAAATAAATAAATAAAACCTTTAAATAAGCAAACAAATAAAATAAAAGGTGTATTTCAGGGAAAAGGAAAAACATCACAGAAGTCTCAAGTGGGGAGTGCCTCAGTCGCTCAGTCTACCTTCAACTCAGGTCATGAGCCCAGAGTGCTGGGGATGAGCCCCACATCAGGCTCTCTGCTCAGCAGGGGGTCTGCTTCTCCCTCTCCCACTGCCTCTCACCCAGCTCATGTTCTATATATTTCTCTCACTCTTTCCCAAATAATAAAATTTTTTTAAGAAAATAATAAGTCTCAAATGAAAGAAATACTGATAAATGTCAAAGTGGAAAATACGTACATAAATGCAAACAAACATATAAAATACTACTACTAATTGTCGTGTGATGTATCTGGCTTGAAAATAATAACTAAAATCCTGAAGAGTTGCATATAAATTAAGTAGGGCATTTTAATCAATAGGGTAAAAATCTTCTACTACATTCTTTGTATTGTTCGGGAGGCAAAGGAATGACTTAATTTTAATATGTGTGTGTGGCAGGCTAAATAATAAAAACCCCAAGATATCCATGTTCTAATCCCTAGAACCTATAAATGTTACTCTGTGTGGCAAAAGGAACTTCACAGATGTGATTAAGGATTTTGAGATGGGGATATTATCTCAGATTTTCCAGGTGGACCTTGAGTAGAATCACACAGGTTGTATAAGAAAAAGGGAGATTTTAAATTAAAAGAGGAGAAGGAATTATAGTTTTGAAGATGGAGCAAGGGACCATGAGCCAAGGAATGAGCTCTAAAAGCTAAAGAAGGTAAGGAAATGATTCTCCCCTAGAGCCTCCTGAGAGAGTTCAGGCTCTGCTGACACCTTGGACTCAAGTCCAAGAAACCCATTTCAGATTTCTGGCCTCTAGAACTGTGAGGGGATACATTTCTATTGTTCTAAAGTTGTAATTCGTTCCAGCAGCCCTATGAAAGTAATATGGTGTAGTCAGAGTTCAAGAGTAACTAGAAAATAGTAGAAACAAGGAGAGGTAAACAGCCAATTAGAAAACAAAATGCCTGGGTTGCCCAGGTGGTACAGTTGGTTAAGCAGCACGACCTTGGTTTCCACTCAGGTCATGATCTTGGGGTCGTGGGGTGGAGGCTGCATCCAGCTTTGCACTCAGTGAACAGTCTCCTTGAGATTCTCTCTCCCTTTCCCTCTGCCTCTCCTGCTCATGTTCACTCACTCACTCACTCTCTCTCTCAAATAAATCTTTAAAAAAGAAAAAGATGGAAATAAAGTGATGAAGGGAGATATGTCAGACAAATCAACACAGTGAGATAGCTCCCTTAATAGCTCACTGTACTGGGTTGAATACTGCCTCTTTTGGATTCATGTCCAACCAGAACCTGTCACTGTGACCTTATTTGGAAAGAGGTTCTCTGCAGATGTAATCAAGTTAAGATGACCTCCTACTGGGTTAGAGCAGGCCTTAAGTCCAATATGACTGGTGTCCTTGTAAGAAGAGGGAAATTTGGATGTAGAGAGAGAGAGACAGAAAAATGCTATGTGAAGATGAGGCAGAAATTGGAATGATGAGTCCACAGACTAACCAATGCCAAGGATTTCCAGAAACTAGCAGAAGCTAGAAGAGGCAAAAAAGGATTCTTCCCTAGAGCCTTCATAGAGAGTGTGGCCCTGCGGACACCTTGACTTCAGACTTCTGGCTGCCGGGACCCTAAGAGAATACATTTCTGTGCTGTAAGCTACCTACTCTGTGACACTTTGTTACAGCAGCTCTGAGAAGCTAATACACTGATGTTGGTCCACAAACATGGTTAGAATAAGCACTAAAGAGAGATAATAAAAGATTTACACTTCACCAGGCAGATATTCACAATTCTAAACTTGAGTGCCACCAGTAAACTAGCCTCATACTTTTATATAAAATAAAAATAGAGATACACGTATAAATGGACAAATCTTTCATACAGGTAGCTTTCACATCACCTTTCAGTTATTACTGCATCAAGGGTTATACGAAAACAACAGAGGTAGAAGATGTGAACAATAGATATAAGGTGGATTTACAATACAGAATTCTAGAACCAACAGAGAATACTTAAGTATACATGAGATGTTTACAAACCTAATTACATGTTAGGCCAAGAGCAAGTCCCTATAAAATTCAAAGAATCACTATCATATAGCCTATATTCTCTGACTATAATGCAATTAGGTTATAAGTCACTAAGAAAAAGATAAATTTTAAAACTTCATACATTTGGAAAATTCAAAACATGCTTCTGAATAATTCATAGTTCAAAGAATAATAACTGGAATTTTTAAAATTACTAAAGGATAAGAAAATTTCAGTGTCAGAATTTAGGGAATTCAGTGGAAGTAAAACTGGGAATGAAATTTACAGCCTTAAGTGTTTACTTAAAAAAAAAAGAAAAAAAGAGAGAGAGAGAGCTCAGGATGAATATATTAAGTGTCCAATTTGAGAAGTTTAGAATATGTTCAAGTAGAAAATAGGGACTATAATAAACATAAGAGCAAAAATCAATTTTAAGAGACAATGTCAACGGGTGAAATTTGAAAAAAAATGTTTATTTTAATAAAAAGAAAAGGCACAAATGGAAAGATGATACTGCATACACTTTGATGCCAGTAATTTTAAAACAGAGATGAACTGGATGATGTTCTAGAGCAGTGGTAGTCAAGCTTCAGCATTCTCTCAGAATCCTCTGAGGGGTTTGTTAAACCACGAGATTGTCGTTAAGGCACCGCTGGTGTTCCTTATTCAGAAGGACTTGATAATTTGCATTTTAACAAGTTCCCAGGTGTGATAGGTTTAAATAATTGTCCCTAATGGTATCAGGTCCTAATCTCTGTAACCTGTAAATGCTATCTATTGGCAAAGGGTGACTATTACTTTTTAAGACAAAAGATGTAGTTAAGGATCTTCAGAGGGAAAGACTATCCTAGATGATTTGTGTGAGTCCTAAATGCAGTCAAAAGTATATCCACTTATATGGATAAGAGGAAGAGGAAGATACCTTCATAGAGGAGGATTAGGTGACTTGACCATGGAGGCAGAGGCAGGAGTGCTGCAGTCAGGGAATGCCAACAGTCACCTTCTCTGAAAGACATGAGAACAGATTCTCCCCTAAAGCCTCTGGAGGAAACATGGTCATGTTGTCACCTTGACTTTGGCTCAGTGAAACTGATTTCAGACTTGGCTCCAGAACTGTGAAAGAATATATTTCAATTGTTGGAAGCTGCCACACTTGCAGTAATTTGTTACAGAAGCCACAAAAAACTAACACACCAATTGATACTGATGCTGCTGGTCTCAGAGGAAAAAAAAAAAAAAAAAAGCTTATCAAAACTAATGATAAGATATTTACCAATATCTTCTTCCATTCTGTAGATTGTCTTTTGGTTTTGTTGACTCTTTGCTGTGCAGAAGCTTTTATCTTGATGAACTCTCAAAAGTTTTTTTTGTTTGTTTGTTTTTGTTTTTGTTTTTGTTTTTTTGTTTGTTTTTGTGTGTGTGTGTGTGTGTGTGTGTGTGTGTGTGCCTTTGTGTCCCTTGCCTTTGGAGACATGTCTAGTAAGAAGTGGCCACAGCTGAGGTCACAGAGGTTGCTGCCTGTGTTCTCAAGGATTTTGATGGATTCTTGTCTCACATTTAGGTCTTTCATCCATTTTGAATCAATTTTTAGGGTATGGTGTAAATAAATGGTCCAGTTTCGTTCTTCTACATATGGTTGTCCCATTCTCCCACCACCATTTGTTGAAGACGTTGTCTTTTTTCCATTGGATATTCTTTCCTGCTTTGTTGAAGATTTGTTTGACCACAGAGTTTAGGGTCCATTTCTGGGTTCTCTATTCTGTTCCATTGATCTATGTGTCTTAATTTTTGTGCCTATACCATACTGTCTTGATGATTACAGTTTTGTAATAGAACCTGAAGTCCAGAATTGCAATGCCACCAGTTTTGGTTTTCTTTGGCAATATATTCCTCTGGCTATTCAGGGTCTTTCCTGGTTCCATACAAAATTTGGGATTGTTTGTTCCAGCTCTGTGCAAAATGTTGATGGAATTTTGATAGGGATTGCATTGAATATGTAGATTGCTCTAGGTAGCATAGACATTTTAATAATGTTTGATCTTCTAATCCATGAACTTGGAATACTTCTTTCATTTCTTTGTGTCTTCTTCAATTTATTAATAAATGTTCTATAGTTTTCTGAGTACAGATCCTTTACCTCTTTGGTTGGGCTTATTCCTAGGTATTTTGTGGGTTTTGCTGCAATTGTCATCAGGATCAGTTCCTTAATTTCTCTTTCTTCTGTCTCAGTGTATAGAAATGTAACCGATTTCTGTGCATTGATTTTATATCCTGCCACTTTGCTGAATTACTATATGAGTTCTAGCAATTTTGGGGTGGTCTTTTGGGTTTTCTACATAGAATATCATGTCATCTGTGAAGAGTGAGAGTTTGACTTCTTCTTTGCCAATTTGGATGCCTTTTATTTCTTTTTGTTATCTGATTGCTGAAGCGAGGATTTCTAGTATTATGTTGAAAAACAGTGGTCAAATAAAGGGCTAGTATCCAAAATCTATAAAGAACTTATCAGACTGAATGCATAAAAAAACAAATAATCCAGTCAGGAAATGGGCAGAACAGATATTTCTCCAAAGGAAACATACACATCGCCAACAGACACATGAAAAAAGTGCTCAACATCACTCAGCATCAGGGAAATAGAAATCAAAATCACAGTGAGATACCACCTCATACCAATCAAAATGACTAAAATTAACAAGTTAGGAAATGATAGATGTTGGCAAAGATGCAGAGAAAGAGACACCTTCTTACCTTGCTGGTGGGAACAAAAGCTGGTGCAGCCACTGTGAAAAAGAGTATGGAATTTCCTTAAGATGTTAAAAATAGAGCTACCCTATGACCCAGCAATTGCACTAGTAGATATTTACCCAAAGGATACAGACAGTGATCTGAAGGGGCACCTACTTCCCGATGTTTATAGCAGCAATGTCCACAATAGCCAAACTATGGAAAGAGCCCAGATGTCCATTGACAGATGAATGGATAAAGATGATGTGCTTTACTCAACCATCAAAAAAAATGAAATCTTATCATTTGCAAAAACATAGATGAACTAGATGGTATTATGCTAAGCAAAATAAGTCAATCAGAGAAAGACAATTATCATATAATTTCACTCATATATGGAATTTAACAAACAAAACAGAGGACAATAGGGGAATGAAAGGAAACATAAAATAAGACAAAATCAAAGAGGGAGACAAATCATAAGAGACTCTTACCTATAGGAAACAAACTGAGGGTTGTTAGAAGGGAGGTGGGTGGGGAGAAGGGGTAACTGGATGATGGGATACAATGAGCACTGAGTGTTCCATGCAACTGCTGAATCACTGAACTCTACCTCTGAAATGTATATTAATTAATTAATTTTAGATAAAGTAAAATTAAAAAAAAACTGATGGGAAATAATAAGCCTGAATAAGTATATGCTTATTATGAACTGTCCCTTGAAAAAGTTTGAAAGTTCAGGTACAGATGGTTCTACAAATGTGATTTTTACAACATTTTCAAAGACCAGATTATTTCACGTTTATACAAGTTCTTCCAAAGAATCAAGAAAGGAAGCCTACTTCCTGGAGTACTGAGGGTAAGCTGACTGCTGTAGCAATCTCCAAATCTATATGGCTTAAGAAAATAAACAAGATAAAAGTGCTTGCTCAGGTCACAGACCAGAATGGTTGAGGGAGGAGAGGACAGCAGAGCTCTACTGTGGGCAGTTAACGCGGGAAGCCAGAATTCCCCATCCTGTGACACCACCATCTCCAACACAAACTTCCAACGTTGGAGGATGACCCGTGGGAGGTTTTTTATGGGCTGGTTTTATAAGCGACATCCTCACTTCCTCCTAATTACATTGGCCAGAATGCTGACATATGACCCCAACCTAATTGCCAAGGTCTGCCAAATTAATTTAGCCATCTCAGGAAAGAGAGGAGATGAAAGGATGAAGCAGAGCATGATCAGCTGTTGCTCTCTGGGAAGAATTGTCCATCATCATTCTCTGTGACTCAGTGCAGCCTTGTCTGTTCTTCCCTGAGGCCACATTTGACATAGGTGTTATGTGGTGCTACTGCCACATATCACACATAACCTCTAAGCCACCATGAAAAAGGAAAAGAGAATGGAAGGTCACCCATAGGGATTTTTATGGGCCTGTTCTGGAAGTAGCATCTTTGACTTCTGTTCACATTCCTATATTTACAACATCTTGAGGGTGAGAAATTTTGCCATCAGCTTCCTGCCCAACCAAGGGCTGCTCTAAGGCACATTCAAGAGTACAAAGTGTGTTGTTTGTTTTTTTGGGCCCTTTTTTGGTCGGGGGGAGAGTAAACACTGGGTTTCCTTCACAATAGATTTCTTCAAAAACTTAGTAGGTTTCTGATACATTTGCTGACAGTCTCATTTGCCATTCACTACATCCAATGTAGTTGTTCCTAGGCATGGTTCTTAAACCTGCTTTATAGCTTTACTTTGTACCTGTGCCTTGATCTCGATCAAGTGGTAGAACTGGGTGAGAAGATAGCATTCTTGATCTGTTCTTAATAAAACTGAATTATTCCTACTATTTGGGATCTAGAGACTGTCAGGTTTTCAATCATTCAGTACCTTACATCTCTAGACTCTCTCTGACCTTCCATTGTTTCCTATAAGCAGGTCTGTTTTTCCCGATCACACTTTGCCAAATGTAGTTAGTGACGGAAAACATATAAGAGTCACAGTTTTGCAACCTCTCCTCCTAAAGCTCAGCTAGTACTTAAATATCACCAGTCACTGTTCTACCAATTGCTTTGCCAATATATAACATGGGCTACCATCTAATCAGTTTCTGTCATCAGTTCCTTCACCTTTCCCTATCCTGCAAATGACTAAACTAATATGACATATCTTGGGATTTTATCAAAATTGCAGTTCACTTCGGGACGCCTGGGTGGCTCAGTGGGTTAAAGCCTCTGCCTTTGTCTTAGGTCATGATCTCAGGGTCCTGGGATCGAGCCCCAAATTGGGCTCTCTGCTCAGTGGGGAGCCTGATTCCCCCTCTCTCTATGCCTGCCTCTCTGCCTACTTGTGATCTCTCTCTCTGTCAAATAAATAAATAAATAAATAAATCTTTAAAAAATTGCAGTTCACTTCAACGTGCCAAGTTCTTTATTAGTGACACACAATAGAGGTTTTGGTTGCCTCTTTACCTTATGTGTTTGTCTAGAGGGTGGAGTGTGCTCTCTGTTCCTTCAATTATTCAGAGACTTGGGGTTCTTCTATTTTTGTACCACCATTACATTCAGCTTTTAAGTGAACATGGTTAGGGAAAAAAAAGAATGGTTGATTATGCATGGGAGATTTTTATGAACCAGTCCTGGAAATGGCTTAAGTCACTTCACATTCCATTGGCCAATTTTCAGTCAGATGTTACCAATATAGTTGAACTGTATGCCCAAGAAAAAGAGATGACTCTTTCCCCAACTAATTCTATGAGGCAAGTTAAACCTTAATAACAAAACCAGGTAAGGATTGTATAAAAAAGGAAAATTATCACCAGTCACATCAACGTAGAGGAAAAAAATAATGAAACTTCAACAAACTAAGTGTAGCAGTATATACAAAGCAGATGATACCCCATGACCAAGTTGAGTTTATCCCAGGAGTGTAAGCATGGTTTAATAGAAAAATCTATAAATTCCATTTATCATTCTCATAGATTAAATGGGGGGGGAACCCACATTATCACCTCAGCAGATGTGGAAACCCGTTTTTAAGATTTAATAAACTCAGAAAACTAGGATGAGTAAGAGCTTCCTTGACCTGACATGACCTGTATACCAAAAACTATGGCAAATATTCTTAAGGAAAAACTCTGGAAACATCCACCATCTCCTTTAAAAATCAACAGCAAGACAAAGATGCCACCTATTTCCACTCCTATCAAATATTTCCACTGGAGTTTCTAGCCAGCAAAATAAGAAAAATAAATGAAAAATGATAGGAAAGGTTGAACAAAATTGCAATTATTAGCAGATGTAGCAGATGATAAGATCATTTACTAAAAAAACTCCAAAGAAGCTACAGAGAAAATATTAGCAAGAATAAAGAGCTTAGGAAAGCAGTTGCCTATAAGATTAATATTCAAAAATCAATTGTATTTCTACGCACTTGGCCCCCAAAAGAAGAAAATCGTGCTTTAATAAAACCATTTACAGTGAAGACACAATTAGCCACTGTGACGTGAATCTAACATCTGCACAAGACTAGCATGCATACATTTTAAAAAATTGATTAAAAGACATTTTAAAGACCTAAACAAACAGAGTTACTCAAGAATGTTCAAGAATAGGAAGACTCGGTATCTTAAAGATATCAATTCTTCCTGTAGATACAGTACTATTCCAGTCAAAATCACAAGAGGGTGGGGTGCCTGGGTGGCTCAGTTAAGCATCTGCCTTCAGCTCAGTCATGATCACAGAGTTTCAGGATAGAGCCCCACATTGGGGTCCCTGCTCGGCATGGAGTCTGCTTCTCCCTCTCCCTCTGCTCCTTCTCTCTCCCTTTCTCTCTCTCAAATAAATAAAATCTTAAGGAAAAGAATCCCAGGAGGGTTTTTCATGTATCTAGAACAAATGACAAGAACTACTAATATACTCTCAAATAGGAGCATGAGGAGCTTGAACTACCCAGTGGTCAAGGATTATTTGACAATAATTTAATATTTAGGCAAACTGGCCCAACCTTTCTGCGAAGCAATTTGGCATTATCAAATAAAGTGAAAGATAATTATACTGTATCATCTAGAAACTCCACTTCTAGATACTGATACTAGAACACCAACAGGCATATACAAAAATGCTTTACAGCAACATTATCCATAATAGGAAAAGCTGGAAGCAACCTAATATTCATTGACCATACAATGGATAAATTAGTAGTGCTAATGTATCAGTGAATATGAGTGAATTTTTCATAAACATAAACAAATTGCACAAAATATTAAACAGAAAACTCAAATTGGAATATTTATAAAAAGATATTTAGTAGTTAAAATTTATCTATATATTGCTTAGAGATGTACACACACATTACAGTAGGCAGAATGATGTCCGTGCACTACTCGCTAGAGCCTGTGGATATGTTACATTACATGGGGACATTACAGCTGTAATTGAAGATATGGACCTTAACATAGGGAGACTGTCTTAGGTTATCTTGATGGACCCAATCTAATCACATGAGCCCTTGAGCAGAGAACTTGCTACAGTGGATTGAATTAGAGAGATGCACACGCGGTGTATGGGGCTTCAAACATTGCTATTTTTTTTTAAGCTGATTGACAGCTACATTAGTGTCCATGTTTTCATAATAGTTATCTATTCCTGCATAACAAAGTATCACCACCACCTCTCCCAAATGGCAACATAAAACAACAAACCTTTATTTTGGAGGGTCAGAAATTTGGGAGGTTATATGGGTGGTTCAAGCTCAGGGTCTCTGAAGTTACAATAAAGTGGTCAGCTAAGGTCATAGTTATCTCAAGACTCAAATGGGGATTAATGATTCACTTCTAAGATCACTCTTATGGCCGTTAGGAGAATTTAGTTCTTTGGCATTTGGGCCTCTCCATAAGGCTGCTCACAGCATGGATTCTCCCAGAGACTGGATCTGACAGCCAGAGACCAAGCTGGAAGCTGGTATCTCCTACAACTTGATCTCAGAAGTAAGATAACATCACCTGTGTTGCATTCTGTGGGCCATGTGAAGCCACCCAAATTCTCACCCCATTACAACATCAGCTCAGTATCTGGTACTCATCTTCTTGTTTCTAACCTACAGCACCTAATGGCTCTGCTTTTTTTTTTTTTTTTTTTTTCCAAGATTTTATTCCTTTTATTTTATTTATTTATTTTTATTTATTTATTTTTTTTTTAGAAACAGACTCTTTTTTTTTTTTTAAGATTTTATCCATTTATTTCACAGACAGAGATCACGAGTAGGCAGAGAGGCAGGCAGAGAGAGAGGGAGAAGCAGGCTCCCTGCCGAGCAGAGAGCCCGATGCGGGGCTCAATCCCAGGACCCCGGGATCATGACCTGAGCCGAAGGCAGAGGCTTCAACCCACCGAGCCACCCAGGTGCCCCTCCAAGATTTTATTCTTAAGCAACCTCCACACCCAACATGAAGCTTGAACTCATGGCCCCAAGATCAAGAGTCAATGCTACATGGTCTGAGCCAGCCAGACACCCTACTAAATGGCCCTAGTTTATGTAAGGTAGCAGGCAGCTGATGTGCAAATCGTCATAAATATGCTTAAGTGGAGAACCCAAGTTGTAGTGACTGGCACATTAATAATGCACCAGTGTACAGTGGGACTAAAAACTCAGATCTAAGTATGGTACTGGCATGAAAACAGACACATAGATCAATGGAACAAAATAGAGAGCCCAGAAATGAACCTTTAACCCTATGGACAAGTAATCTTTGACAAAGCAGAAAAAATGTCCAATGGAAAAAAGAAAGCCTCTTCAACAAATGGTGTTGGGAAAATGGGACAGCCACATGCAGAAGAATTAAACTGGACCATTTCCTTACACTACACACAAAAATAGAATCAAAATGGATGAAAGACCTCAATGTCAGATTGGAATCCATCAAAATCCTTGAGGAGAACACAGGCAGAAAACTCTTCAAACTCAGCTGCAGCAAATTCTTCCTAGAAACATCACCAAAGGCAAGGGAAGTGAGGGCAAAAATGAACTATCGGGACTTCATCAAGATCAAAAGCTTTTGCACAGGAAAGCAAACAGTCAACAAAACCAAAAGACAACAGACAAACTGGAAGAAGATATTTACAAATGACATATCAGATAAAGGGCAAGTATCCAAATCTATAAAGAACTTATCAAACTCAACATCCAAAGAACAATACAAACAAGAAATAGGCAGAAGACATGAACAGACATTTCTGCAAAGAAGACATCCAAATGGCCAACAGACACATGAAAAAGTGATCAACATCACTTGTCAGGGAAATACAAATCAAAACCTCAAAGAGATACCACTTCATGCCAGCGAGAATGGTTAATATTAACAAGTCAGGAAACAACTGGTGTTGGCAAGGATGTGGAGAAAGGGGAGCCCTCCTACACACATGGTGGGAATGCAAGCTGGTGTAGCCACTCTGGGAAACAGTATGGAGGTTCCTCAAAAAGCTGAAAATAGAGCCACACTACTACCCAGCAATGCACTACTGGGTATTTACCCCAAAGATACAAATGTAGTGATCCAAAGGGATACATGCACACCATGCTTATAGTAGTAATGTCCACAGTAGCCAAACTATGGAAAGAGCCTAGATGTCCATCAACAGATTAATGGATAAATATATGGATAGATATATATATATACATATCTATATGTATATAAAGATATGTATATATCTTTATGTATATAAATTATGTATATACACATGTATATATGTATATATCTATATGTATATAAAGATATGTATATATCTATATATACACATACACACGTGTGTGTATATATATGTGTATATATATATATATATATATATAAAATGCACACAATGGAATACTATGCAGCCATCAAAAATGAAATCATGAGGGGAGGAGTCAAGATGGCGGAGAAGTAGCAGGCTGAGACTACATCAGGTAGCAGGACATCAGCTAGATAGCTTATCAAGACATTGCAAACACCTACAAATCCAACAGGAGATCAAAGAGAAGAAGAACAGCAATTCTAGAAACAGAAAATCGAACACTTTCTGAAAGGGCGCACTGAGGAGTGCGGCCCCGAGCTCTCGGCTCCTCTGGGCCTGAGACTGGGAGGCCGTCATTTTCATTCCCATTCTCCAGAACACTACAGAAAGCATTCAGAGGACAAGAGCTCCTGAAAGCGAACCCGAGCAGATTACTTAGCCCAGCCCCTGGTAAGGGCAGTGCAATTCCGCCTCAGGCAAAGGCACTTGAGAATCACTACAACAGGCCCCTCCCCCAAAAGATCAACAAGAAATCCAGCCAAGACCAAGTTCACCTACCAAGGACAGCAGCAGAATTCCAGAGGAGGAGAAAGTGAAGCACAGAACTCATGGCTTTCTCCCCATGATTCTTTAGTCTTGAGGTTAATTTAATTTTTTTTTTATTTTATTTTTTTCTTCTGCTAAAATTTTTTAACTTTTATCCTTTTATTTTTTAAAGTTTTTTAACTAGTTTATCTAATATATATATATATATATATATAATATATATATATTATATTATTTATATTTATAAAATATATATATAATATACAAATAATATAATATTAATATAATATAATATATATTATATATATTATATATATAATATAATATAATATAATATAAAATAATATAAATAATATATATATAATATAATATATATATATATTTAATATATATATTATATTTTATATTTTTTTCTTTATTTGTTTTCTTTTTTACTTTTTTTTTCTGAACTACTTTTTATCCCCTTTCTCTCCCCCCCCCCACGATTTGGAGTCTCTTCTGATTTGGTTACAGTGCATTTTCCTGGGGTCTTTGCCACCCTTTCAGTATTTTATTTGCTCCTTCATATACTCTTATCTGGACAAAATGACGAGGCAGAAAAACTCACCACAAAAAAAAAGAACAAGAGGCAGTACTGAAGGCTAGGGGCCTAATCAATACAGACATTGGTAAAATGTCAGATCTAGAGTTCAGAATGACGATTCTCAAGGTTGTAGCTGGCTTGAAAAAGGCATGGAAGATATTAGAGAAACCCTCTCTGGAGAGATAAAATCCCTTTCGGGAGAAATAAAAGAACTAAAATCTAACCAAGTTGAAATCAAAAAAGCTATTAATGAGGTGCAATAAAAAATGGAGGCTCTAACTGCTAGGATAAATCAGACAGAAGAAAGAATTAGTGATATAGAAGACCAAATGACAGAGAATAAAGAAGCTGAGCAAAAGAGGTCCAGTAGCTACTGGACCATGAGAGGGAATTCGAGAGATAAGTGACACTATAAGATGAAACAACATTAGAATAATTGGGATTCCAGAAGAAGAAGAAAGAGAGAGGGGAGCAGAAGGTATATTGGAAAGAATTATTGTAGAGAATTTCCCTAATATTGCAAAGGGAACAAACATCAAAATCCAGGAGGTGCATAGAACCCCCCTCAAAATCAACAAGAATAGGTCCACAACCCGTCACCTAATAGTAAAATTTACGAGTCTTAGCGACAAAGAGAAAATCCTGAAAGCAGCCTGGGAAAAGAAGTCTGTAACATACAAGGGTAAAAATATTAGACTGGCAGTGGACTTATCCACAGAGACCTGGCAGGCCAGAAAGAACTGGCATGATATATTCAGAGCACTAAACAACAAAAACATGCAGCCAAGAATACTATATCCAGCTAGGCTATCATTGAAAATGGAAAGATAAAAACCTTCCAGGACAAACAAAAACGGAAAGAATTTGCAAACACCAAATAGCTCTACAGGAAATATTGAAAGGGGTGCTCTAAGCAAACAGAGAGCCTAAAAGTAGTAGATCAGAAAGGAACAGAGATAATATACAGTAACAGTCACCTTACAGGCAATACAATGGCATTAAATTCATATCTCTCAATAGTTACCCTGAATGTTAATGGGCTAAATGCCCCAATCAAAAGACACAGGGTATCAGAATGGATAAAAAAACAAAACCTATCAATATGTTGCCTACAAGAAACTCATTTTAGACCTGAAGACACCTCCAGATTTAAAGTGAGGGGGTGGAAAACAATGTACCATGCTAATGGACATCAGAAGAAAGCTGGGGTGGCAATCCTTATATCAGATCAATTAGATTTTAAGCCAAAAACTGTAATAAAAGATGAGGAAGGACACTATATCATACTCAAAGGGTCTGTCCAACAAGAAGATCTAACAATTTTAAATATCTATGCTCCTAACATGGGAGGAGCCAACTATATAAACCAATTAAGAACACAATCAAAGAAACACGTCAACAATAATACAATAATACAATAATAGTAGGGGACTTTAACACTCCCCTCACTGAAATGGACAGATCATCCAAGCAAAAGATCAACAAGGAAATAAAGGCCTTAAATGACACACTGGACCAGATGGACATCACAGATATATTCAGAACATTTCATCCCAAAGCAACAGAATACACATTCTTCTCTAGTGTTCATGGAACATTCTCCAGAATAGATCACATCTTGGGTCATAAATGAGGTCTCAACCGGTATCGAAAGATGGGGATCATTCCCTGCATATTTTTAGACCACAATGCTTTGAAGCTAGAACTCAATCACAAGAGGAAATTTGGAAAGAACACAAATACATGGAGACTAAAGAGCATCATTCTAAAGAATGAATGGGTCAACCAGGAAATTAAAGAAGAATTGAAAAAAATCATGGAAACAAATGATAATGAGAACACAACGGTTCAAAATCTGTGGGACAGAGCAAAGGCAATCCTGAGAGGAAAATATATAGCCGTACAAGCCTTTCTCAAGAAACAAAAAAGGTCTCAAATACACAACCTAACCCTACACCTAAAGGAGCTGGAGAAAGAACAACAGAGAAAGCCTAAACTCAGCAGGAGAAGAGAAATCTTAAATATCAGAGCAGAAATCAATGAAATAGAAACGAAAAAAAAAAAAAAAACAATAGAACAAATCAATGAAACTAGGAGCTGGTTCTTTGAAAGAATTAATAAGATTGATAAACCCCTGGACAGACTTATCAAAAAGAAAAGAGAAAGGACCCAAATAAATAAAATCATGAATGAAAGAGGAGAGATCACAACCAACACCCAAGAAATACAAACAATTATAAGAACATACTATGAACAAATCTACACCAACAAATTTGACAATCTAGAACAAATGGATGCATTCCTAGAGACGTATAAACTACCACAACTGAAAAAGGAAGAAATAGAAAGCCTGAACAGACCCATAACCAGTAAGGAGATTGAAACAGTCATTAAAAATCTCCAAACAAACAAAAGCTCAGGGCCAGACGGCTTCCCAGGGGAATTCTACCAAACATTTAAAGAAGAACTAATTCCTATTTTCCTGAAACTGTTCCAAAAAAAAAAAAAAAAAAATAGAAATGGAAGGAAAACTTCCAAACTCATTTTATGAGGCCAGCAACACCTTGATCCCAAAACCAGACAAGGAGCCCATCAAAAAAGAGAATTACAGACCAATATCCTTAATGAACACAGATGCGAAAATTCTCACCAAAATACTAGCCAATAGGATCCAACAGTACATTAAAAGGATGATTCACCATGACCAAGTGGGATTTATTCCAGGGCTGCAAGGTTGGTTCGACACCCACAAATCAATCAATGTGATACAACACATTAATAAAAGAACAAGAACCATATGATACTCTCAATAGATGCTGAAAAGGCATTTGACAAAGTAAAGCATCCCTTCCTGATCAAAACTCTTCAAAGTGTAGGGATAGAGGGCACATACCTCAATATTATCAAAGCCATCTATGAAAAACCCACCACAAATAATCATTCTCAATGGAGAAAAACTGAGAGCTTTTCTGCTAAGGTCAGGAACACAGCGGGGATGTCCGTTATCACCACTGCTGTTCAACATAGTACTAGAATTCCTAGCCTCAGCCATCAGACAACAAAAAGAAATTAAAGGCATCCAAATCAGCAAAGAAGAAGTCAAACTATCACTCTTCTCAGATGATATGATACTATATGTGGAAAACCCAAAAACTCCACTCCAAAACTGCTAGAACTTGTACAGGAATTTAGTAAAGTGCGAGGATATAAAATCAATGCACAGAAATCAGTTGCATTTATCTACACCAACAACAAGACAGAAGAAAGAGAAATTAAGGAGTCAATCCCATGTACAATTGCACCCAAAACTATAAGATACCTAGGAATAAACCTAACCAAAGAGGCTAAGAATCTATACGCAGAAAACTATAAAGAACTCATGAAAGAAATTGAGTAAGACACAAAGAAATGGAAAAATCCATGCTCCTGGATTGGAAGAACAAATATTGTGAAAATGTCTATGCTACTTAAAGCAATCTACACATTTAATGCAATCCCTATCAAAATCCCACCCATTTTTTTCAAAGAAATGGAACAAATAATCCTAAAATTTATATGGAGCCAGAAAAGACCTCGAATAGCCAAAGGAATATTGGAAAAGAAAGCCAAAGTTGGTGGCATCCCAATTCTGGACTTCAAGCTCTATTACAAAGCTGTCAGCATTAAGACAGCATGGTACTGGCACAAAAACAGTCACATAGATCAATGGAACAGAATAGAGAGCCCAGAAATAGACCCTCAACTCTATGGCCAACTAATCTTTGACAAAGCAGGAAAGAATGTTCAATGGAAAAAAGACAGCCTCTTTAATAAATGGTGTTGGGAAAATTGGACAGCCACATGCAGAAAAATTAAATTGGACCATTTCCTTACACCACACACAAAAATAGACTCAAAATGGATGAAGGACGTCAATGTGAGAAAGGAATCCATCAATATCCTTGAGGAGAACACAGGCAGCAACCTCTTCAACCTCAGCTGCAGCAACATCTTCCTAGGAACATCGCCAAAGGCAAGAGAAGCAAGGGCAAAAATGAACTATTGGGATTTCATCAAGATCAAAAGCTTTTGCACAGCAAAGGAAACAGTTAACAAAACCAAAAGACAACTGATGGAATGGGAGAAGATATTTGCAAACGACATATCAGATAAAGGGCTAGTGTCCAAAATCTATAAAGAACTTAGCAAACTTAACACCCAAAGAACAAATAATCCAATCAAGAAATGGGGAGAGGACATGAACAGACATTTCTGCAAAGAAGACATCCAGATGGCCAACAGACACATGAAAAAGTGCTCCACATCACTCGGCATCAGGAAAATACAAATAAAAACCACAATGAGATATTACCTCACACCAGTCAGAATGGCTAAAATTAACAAGTCAGTAAATGACAGATGCTGGCGAGGCTGCGGAGAAAGGGGAACCCTCCTACACTGTTGGTGGGAATGCAAGCTGGTGCAACCACTCTGGAAAACAGCATGGAGGTTCCTCAAAAAGTTGAAAATAGAACTACCCTATGACCCAGCAATTGCACTACTGGGTATTTACCCTAAGGAATCAAACGCAGTGAACCGAAGGAGCATGTGCACCCGAATGTTTATAGCAGTAATGTCTACAATAGCCAAACTATGGAAAGAACCTAGATGTCCATCAACAGATGAATGGATAAAGAACATGTGGTATATATACACAATGGAATACTATGCAGTCATCAAAAGAAATGAATTGTTGCAATTTGCAACGACATGGATGGAACTAGAGGGTATTATGCTTAGCGAAATAAATCAGTTGGAGAAAGACAACTCTCATACGATCTCCCTGATATGAGGAAGTGGAGATGCAATGTTGGGGGTTTGGGAGCAGGAAAGAAAAAATGACACAAGATGGGATCGGGAGGGAGACAAACCATAAGAGACTCTTAATCTCACAAAACAAACTGGGGGTTGCTGGGGGGGAAGGGAATCAGGAGAGGGGGGTGAGGTTATGGACACTGGGGAGGGTATGTGCTATGGTGAGTGCTGTGAAGTGTGTAAACCTGGCCATTCACAGACCTGTACCCCGTGGATAAAAATACATGATATGTTTTAAAAAAAATAAAAAAATAAATTTAAAAATAATGAAATCTTGCCATTTGCAACAACATCGATGGAACTAGAGGATATTATGTTAAATAAAATGTCAATCAGAGAAAAACATCTCTATGATACGTGGAATTTGAGAAACAAGACAGAGGATCATAGGGGAAGAGAGGAAGAAATGAAACAAGATGAAACCAGAGAGGGAGAAAGACCATAAGAGACTCTTAATTTCAGGAAACAAACTGAGGGTTGCTGGAGTGGAGGGAGGTTGGAGGGATTGGGTGGCTTGGTGATGGACACTGGGGAGGGTATGTGCTATGGTGAGTGCTATGAATTGTGTAAGACTGTTGAATCACAGACCTGTACCCCTGAAACAAATAATACATTATATGTTAGTAAAAACAAACAAACAACAACAACAAAAAGCTCAGGTCTAGGAGTGGATAAGACCCCTTAGGTATTGTTCCTTAACTGCAGCAAATGCAGCAACTCTTTATCTGTAGACCCAGGTGCTAGAGAGATATGTTGTCCCTTCCCCCACACCCAGTGTACAATGTTGGACCGAGTGTACAATAAATGCTATGGGAATTACTGTTCAAAGGGACAGAAAATGAGAGATGCAAAGGGGTTACTGGTCCGTAGCTGTTCTGAAATTCAGCCAAGCAAATGTCGGACTTGGTCCTACTGAAGCCCAGAACTCACTTGTCATGTCTCCTGGTCCCTCATTTAAGCCCTTGGTTTGTCTTCTGATTTCTTTCATCACTGATGTAGCAAGTGATTGAATCTGGGTAGTTTTTTTTTTTTGTTTGTTTGTTTTTTTTGTTTTTTTTTTTTTCTGCCTGGATCCTGCTTCATAGATGTGTAGAGGTCCAAAACCTCTTTTTCATTTAGTATGTTCTGTCCTTTAGAGTCCAAACTATTCACACTGATAAAACTTCTTTAAAATGTTATAAAGTCTCCCAACAATCTTTTGGGGTTAATTCCATTAGTATGTGACACACATATCTCAAGATAACTTCTTCATTACTTTGTCTTGTGCTGAGATGCCTTAGGGGGAATACCCTTAAGCTTCCTGGAGGCCAGATTATTTGAGTCTGTGAGGTGCATCCATAAAATATTCAGAGGGCCTTTATTCTGATGGAATATGCCCTGAGCCACCACCTTCACTTCTGAGGACATAGAGAAGGATTTCATGGTCATAACTTTAGCTTTGTCTTCTGGCTGTGGCTTGCTAAGCATGCCCTGAATTTGATTTTTCTTCGAGATGGCACAGTGAAAACAACTTGGACTGAGCCTCACCATCTTCTTCAGAAATCTCCAACCACATTGGCCTAGCTCACTGGCAGAGGTAGTGGAATTGGCAGAAAACCTCATGCATGAAGATTGGGGTAGGAGTGAGATAGAGGTGAGAGCTCTCTGTGGTCACCAAGGAGGCTTGCTTGTTTCTCAGCTGCTGTGGGTACTATGGGAGCGTGTGTGAAAATGTGCCAGAACAATGTTCTAGGAGTGGACTATCGCATGAAGGCCCACTGGCTCTGGCCACCCAGCACAAAGGAGGGAAAACTGCAGGACACTACACCGTGCAGAATGGAAAGGATCTGAGCTTTTACCCTACTTGAAGCTATGTGATCAGTCTGACAGTTTCATGTTTCGCAGAAGAAAGCTTCTGGGTCAGAGACAAAGAACTTTATTACTCAGCATAGCGATTTGTATGAGTATCAGCATACATTCATCTGTTTCTCCTGGACCATGAGTCCTATGGGAACAACGGACCCTGAGTCCCATAGGACACTGAGTCCTATAGATGGGCCCTGACAAAATCCTGCACGCACAGGGGTTGCATCCTTGGAGAGAAACCCTGAACTTAGGGAATCCTAATTTTTTTTTTTTTTTATTATTGGCATTAAGTGTGCCTTTCATTGCTGTGGAGAGACACTATGTTTATGAGACTGAAGAGTAATAATTCCTGCTTTTTTCTCTGCAAGTGTCTTCTCTTTGTTTTGGAGACACTATCCCTATCTTCCAAGGATGTTCACCAGACACATATTCTTGAATATATAACCTAGAGCAAAGGGCAGTTTGTGCCTTGCTTGCAAGACATGAAGAAACATCTATAAGAGAACTAAGAAGGCTTGTCTTCCAACATGGATCTTCAGCCAAATGGGTAAAAGGAGGCCAGGGACCCAGAGCAGTGGTGGTGCATGCCTGGTGAGACTGAGCAGTGAGTATCACAGCTGTCCTGGAGATAGGGTCTTTCTGGCTCAGAGATTATCTCCCCAGCATGACCCTGCCAAAATATTGTAATGGTAGGGATTCTGTAGAAGGCTATGTCTAGTCCTATTCTTTAAGACAAATGACACCACCAGTGGGCCTCCACCAAGCAGCTAGTTCAAGTGGGTAGAGATTAGGGAAATTAAACTTTCTACCATTGCCAGAATTCAGGACACACCAGTGAGAGTCCTGCAGCTTGGTGACCCTACCAGAGCCTTCGGTTGTAACTTCAGGGTGCTCTTCATGTTCTGTTGATCTAGCTCAAGTCCTGGCACATCACAGCTCACAAGCCAAATCTGGCCCACCCCATTTTCATAAATGAGATTTTACTGGACCACAGCCACACTCACCCATTTGCTTTTTTGATATGCTGGCAGAATTGAATATTTGACTGAAAACCTAAAATGTTTACTGTTTCACCTTTTACAGAAAGTTTGCCAACCTCTGTTTTTGGTACTCAGGAAGAAAATAGAGCAATGCTTCTCAAATCTTGCTGCACACTGTAAATACCTGAATATATTTCAAACTATAGTCATGCTGGGGGTCCATCATAGACCACTGAATAAGTATCTTGGGGAATGAGAACTGACAACCGGTACACTTTCAAAACTCCCCGTATGACTCTAATAAGCAGCCAGCACTGATAACCTCAGGAATACAGGCTTTGAGAAGGGATGCCCATATCTTTCACAGGCGCAGTGATGAAGGTAGAAGTCTGGGCAACTCCTCTGTCTCTGAGTAAAGAAAAGGGGAACACTATGTTGAGGATTGGTCTAGCCCTAAAATGGCCCCAAGGATACCTACATTGGACCAAAGGTGAGAGCCCAAACCAATGGCCATTAAATCCCTTGCTTTGGTGCTAGCTAAGCATCTCACCATAATATTTCACACAAAAGTCAGAGAACTGACAGTTGGTGCCAGTCTCTGTTCTCAAGAGGGAGGCATAACCCGTGTTTATAGGCTAAGTCAGTCCCTAAGCACCTGGCAGACCTATTCTATTTCAGGTTAAAGTAATCATTAATGAAGTGTGCCACAGCTATGGGTACTGGTCATAAAGAATCTAAAAGTGATGACATAGACTTTGACAGCTGGTCATAAAAAGCATAAAAAGCATGTCTGTCTTACTGTCTTGGATCACGCACTCTGGAGGAATCCAGACACCATGTTTGTGAGGACACTCAAGTGGCCCCATGGAGACAATCATGTGGTGAGGGAGCAGTTCCTGCCCACAGCCACGTGACTAAATCATTCGGAAGAGGATCCTCCAACCCAGTCAGGCCTTCAAACCATGACTGTTGATACAGCCAAAGTTTCTGACCTCAATTTCATGATAGAACTGCCCAGATATGCCATCATCGAATTCTTGACATACAGAAACTGTGTTAGGTAATAGATGTTTGTTGTTTCAAGCTTCTATGTTAGGGGTGGTTTGTTACACAGTAATAGATAACTAATAAAACCATCAAAACAACCAGGTTTATATTCAGTGTGGAGCTTTTCAACTTCATTTATAACATGTGCAATATTGTCAGATGTTGAATCTTCAACAGAATGAATTTCCAAAATCTTTGTTCAGTTCCTTGTACTGAATTTTTAAAGTTTTGAGCCAATTTTGGCATTGACTTAATTTCTATGATGTATCTGACTACATTAATATAAAGCTGGCATCAATTAACTCCAAAGTTCTGCTAATGAAACAGAGCAATAATTGTAGCTTTGCTTCTCACATGTGAAATAAGAAAAAACTGGAATGGAAAATGAAATTATTTTAGAATAATCACTTGAATTACTTAAATGAAAAGTCATGCTTCACAAAGTGATAAATAAACATGTTTTCCACAGTAGTATGTGCTGAAACAATGGTCTTTGAGCAGTCTTACTAAAATAATTAGGAATTTTTGAAGTAGATGGATCTCTTATTTAGTGGATTTGCTAAGTGGCTGGTGTCTCCCTGGCTCCTGTGGTGTAGAGTAAATGCCATTTTCTTTCATTAGTTTTCTGAGTTTAAACAAATGTCATCAAAATTTAAAGGACTTTGAAAAGCTTTGATGTAAGTTGTAGGACACTTACAGTGAATTACAGCATGGAGTCTCCTAATTTATGATAGGCAGCAAAGAGAAAAAGAATGCATTGTTCTGCTGAAGTATTTTGTTTAATATTGCCTCGTGTGTTTGTTTATAGTGCTCAGTTAGTATAAAGACTGTGTGTGTGTATAAATTAACCATAGGCTCTTTGATAGTGTATCACAGTTTGGATATAATCCTAAATTATATAGTTGCCTCAACCAATTTGAAATTCATTTCTCTTTTATAGCTGCCCTAAATTAAAAAGAATGTTGTTTTTGGCATAAAACTGCTCCATCAAAATCTATATATGCATTATTTCCATTGTAGGGATTTTAAAATTATGTCTACAAATTCTTTGATACTCATCCCTTCAAAAGGTGGATCCTACTTCTGCACCCCAAGTGGGCTTAGTAATTCCCATCTAGGGATGACCGCATGCCAGAGGAAAAACAGTAACCATGATGAAACAGAAATCATAACCACAATGAAGCTTATGTAGAAATTTATTTCAAAAAGTGAGAATAAAAGGGATAGCCAAAATGCTTCCTATATTAACCAACAATAAAAAACGTCTCCCTTTTAGGTAACTGAGTCAAATTAATCATATTGAAAATTATGAGATGAAAAAGCACATGTCAACTCTTGTGAAATACAGTTCAAGTATGTAGAGAAAAATACACCCATCAAATGCATATATCAGAAAACAAAACAAAAAAATAGAAAAAATAAGGAAATATTCAACACAACAAGTTACAAAAAGGATAAGTATAAACTATCAGGAAGTATTATAAATATAAAAGAAAGTAGTAAGACAAAGGAATTCATCCCAAAAGACTAGGAAATAAAAAAGGAAAAGAAATTAATAAAACACAATGAATCTGAGGAGCTAAAAACAAAAACATGTTCTCTGGAAAAATTAACAAGAAAAACATCTAATAAAGTAGATCAAGAAAAGGAGAAATGAGGCACAAATAAATATTACAGATTGAAAGATCATATTTGCAAATAGAGTATAAATATTTAAGAAATCATAAGAAAATACCATGAATAACTTTATAGCAATAAATTTGAAAACAGACGAAATGGATAATTTCATAAAAAATGAAACTTACTAACTTGTAAAAAGTAGAACACTTTAAAGAGTCTATGA
Source organism: Eira barbara (assembly GCA_020311275.1). Taxonomy (NCBI): domain Eukaryota; kingdom Metazoa; phylum Chordata; class Mammalia; order Carnivora; family Mustelidae; genus Eira; species Eira barbara. The sequence continues at coordinate 150,992 of JAHRIG010000171.1, forward strand.
CATTTAAAACCACTGAATTAGTTGAGTATCTGCCCAATCTACCCTCACCCCATAAAATAAAAACACCAGGTGATTTTATAGGTGACTTTCACCAAACATTCAAGAATCCTAACTCATTTTATGATACTAGTACATCATTGATAGCAAAACCAACACACCAGGTGGTGGGTATTGGGGAGGGCACGTATTGCATGGAGCACTGGGTGTGGTGCAAAAACAATGAATACTGTTACACTGAAAAGAAATTTAAAAAAATAAAAATAAATAAAATAAATAATAAATAAATAAATAAGGGACGCCTCCCCCCCCCAAATGGAAATAACAGAAGAAACTTCAGGTTAAACTCACTTATGAATATAAATAAATAGAAGAAAGATCATAGGTTGATTTTATTTGTGAACAAAAGATGTAAAATTTGAAAAAAAATATTTTTAAAACTCACAAATATATTACTAGTAATAATAGCACTGTCATGACCAAGTAGGGCTTATTCCAAGAATGCAAGAATGGTTCAACATTAGAAAATCTATTTATGTAATCCAACTAAAGGATAGAGGAAGGAAAAACAACTTGTCATTTAAAGAGATATAGAAAAAGCATTTGATAAAACTCACCATCGATTCAGGATGTTAAAATATAAGCACAGAATAGAAAGATACTTCCTAATGCAGAGTATTATATACCCCAAAACTATACATGTGTATCACATTTAGTACTTAAAATATTCCATCTTAAAGCCGATCAAGAAAAAAGGAAGACTGTTTACTAAGAGATCTTACCAGCACAGTAAGATGAGAAAAAAAAAAAAAAAAAAAAAAAGATGTGACATTCTATAGGCACTGTCCTCAGAACTACTGGCAAGTCGACCGTGACAAAGCTCCATGTTATGTAGGTATGAGGAGGTGCTGAATTAAGGAAAGTGCTTTCCCAAAAATATAATTAATTGTAATCTCATGACAATTAACTACAAAACCATTTCTAGTAGGACGTCAAAATCTATATTCTTTTGTTGATAGAAAATGTAAGCTTTCACTTCCTAAAGGCTGTCAGTTTTGTTACTAGGTAAGAATGAAGCTCTGACAACACAGATTTCTGTTTGATTTCTCTCTTTTCCAGCAACAACTAGACTCCTAACCACAGAGCCTTTGGAAGATTAGACACAAGAGGTAAGGCAATTTCATTTCTAGCACCATAACTTGACTAGCTCACCTAGGAGAGAGAGATTCTCTAGCACCAAATCTCAAGAAATATTTTTAAATCTCTATAAAACTGTCGGTAAAGATCTGTGTGGGTCTGGTATGGGAACCTGACAGACCACCTTATTCTTAGCATCCGCCAGAACAGCATCTTCAAACTTTATTGCTTGCATACCTCTAAATGCATTTTGGGAAAATATGTATTCACATTATTTTTAAATTGATAACTAACATTTACCATCATAAATATAAATAAGTTTAAGATAATTTCCAGTGGCATATTATACTTACATTTTTAAAAACTGTTATTTCCTTCTTTTAAATGTATCTAATAGGATCTAAATACAATAGCAATTTGATTCCCACCACCACGATCATATCATCTGTGGTCATACCACCCCCAGGGTGACTGATCTCCTGATACCATCATCAATATAATAATATGAGAACTAACTCTTCAATAGTCAGACATTTAACATCATTCATTGGGTCAGAACTTTTATTTCACTTTCCTCACAGAATTATAGCATATTTTAATGCTTAAAATATCTTTATTTACCCCCATAATACTGTTCTGTAACAAAATATGAATATAAGTTGAAATTTTAAAAACTTAATTTCCTATGACCAGACTATAGGTATTAAAAATACATTTTTCTAGTTATTAAATTACTACTAGAACACAAATGATTAAAAAAAAATGAAGAGAAAAAAAGAATAAAACAAGAACAACACAGAAAATCTAAGATACATATGGTTTATGGTGAAAATTGAATAGAACAGGAAGAGAAGGAATGGAGCAAAAGTGCTATTTGTAGAGTTCATGCCTCAGAATTTTCCAAAAAATGACTGAAGACACCACATCATAGATTCAAGTAGTTTTACAATCCCAAACAAACAAACAAAAAAAATCCACACCTAGAGACGCTACAGTAAAACTGTTTAAAATAAAAAAACAAAGAGAAAATCAAAGCAGCTGAGGGAGGGTGGGGAGAGGAATACATTCCTTAGAAGGGTAATAAAACTCTGATTCTTTGCAACAGACACAGTGGAATACCAGAAAATGCAAGACACTGTCCTGTGATGAAAGACAAGAACTGTCGAAGATGCAGAGAAGAGTGAAGATCAGTACAAATCAGTACAAAGAGTACATATGACAAATACAAACTAATATACAGGCTAAGAAAGCAGTAAAGTCTTGTGGGCTTTAAAATATAAAGAAATACTTGAAAACAATAGTACAAAAAAACCAATAGTATTGAAGTTATTCTAAGGGCCTTGAATTGTCCAGGAAGTGGTTAAAGTATTAATTTATATGAGATACTAAGTCAAGTATGTATTGTTATAAACTGTACGATAACCTCGAATAATAAGCTGTATACATTTTATTTATAATGTAAAGTTAAGGTAATAGAAGGATATGAGGATAAAAAATACTCATGAACACTACAGGTGCCTGGAAAACAAACAACCTCATGAATCCAAAAGAAGACAAAAAGGAATACAAAAGCAATGAGACAATTAGAAAAATATAAAACTTATCTAAGATTATATTATGTAAATGAGTGAAATATTACTATTAAAAAAAACAAAGACTGTTAGACTGGATAGAGAGCACTGACATTTTAAAGGCATATACAACTCTAGAAAATTATGGTCATCCAAGTTTGCAAATATTGACTAATATCAGGAAAGACAACAGTGCTCACACAAGTATCAGAACAGTTGTAAGAGATACTGTTAGCTGTTCTTCCATATTTGCTCTCCCCACCTTCCTCAGCAACAGAACTGCTGACTTTGAGCTGGACATGTGGCTACTAGGAATAAAGATATTTTCCAGCTACTCTTGAAGCTAGGGATTGACATGATAAAAAATTCTTCATGAAGGATGGAAGTGTGTGTTGTATGTGACTTGTGAAGAGTATCCTTACAGCAAGCGAGCATGTTGCTCTTTCCTCCTTTGTGCTGACTGTGAAGTGCACAAAACCGCTGGAGCTTGCTTGAGCTGTCAACTTGGACCACGAAGTGAACTCACAATTTGAGACTAGTGAAGCAACCATTAAGAAACCTAGGTTGATGAACATGTGGAAGAAACGTAGGTCTGTCTTGATAATGGAGCTTTTTTAACAGCCCTGAACTGCTTTACATCTGGACTTCGTTTACAAAGGAGAGCCATTTCTTGTTTATGAAATTTGCTTTGGATTTTTTGTCATTCAGAGCCAAATCTACCTAATACTGAATTCTCAAGAACTCCCCCCCCCCCCAAATTAAAGAGTATTAACATCCCTTTAAAAAGCAGATCTTGGTATAGAACCCAGAATATGTGTATATATTCGGGTTCTATACATATATATTATATATATTATTATGTATATATACTATATATATACACACACATAAAACACACAAAAACAGAAGGGGCCTTTGGAAAATTAATGTCCTGTAATCTGTCCTGTAATGTCCTGTAATTAATGTCCTGTAATGACCAAAAACAGGACAGCTATGTGAAGTATCTCTACCAATACCACTCCAGGAGACATCAGCACACTTAAAAATTCCCTGACCACCTTCTAAACTAGGAAGACAGATTTATAAATAGTGACGGACAACATAAAACAGGTATGGGTCACTTTATCCACTGATAATTCCACTACCACATAACATCAGATCCCTCAGAATACTAAAACCACTCAAATAATGGAAATGTCTAAATCTTTAACTGTTATTCTGGGACCAATCATGATATATTACTTTTTTTATGACACGAATATTTAATAGGTAATGTCCTACTTAATAAATTAAACTGCCAGATAACACTGCAGGATTTTTTTTTCAAAGCTCTGGAAAATTCTATATATGAATAAAGTAGAGCTGATTTGGACATATAACTACGCTATGTATGCAATTACAAAAATAATCAAATGATAAAGTATGATCCCAGAATTCTTACAGGCAAAAGACTCTCAAGGCATAGGTGAAGTATTTAGAGCTGAATTTAACATTCCAGACTGAGTCTTCCTAGATTATCATAAACCTTTCTTTTTGTTTATATATGTAAAGTTAGACCTGGACTCCAACTGTCCAATGCAATGGTCATGAGCCACAGGTTGTTAATAAGCATTTGAAATATGCCAAGTGTGACTGAGCTCCTGGAGTGAAGGAAATAAATTTTACTCATCTTTGTTTCCCCAAATGAAGACTACTTATTTACAGGCCTAAAATACATTATCACCTAACAAATATTTGCTTCCAGAACAAATGATAACAGTGTCAACAAACAAAGCTTCAAAAATGTGTAGATTTCTTACCCTTACCCACAAGATTTAGCTGTATGTCCTGTTTAGACAAATATGGAAAATTGTGCACTTCAACCTTCTCATAGCCAGGACACATGTTTGGGGTTATTCTCCAAACTCTGAAGAATACAGCATAATAAATACAACCTAATCTGGACCTAGTCTCTAAGAAAGAACACAAACACATATCTTACTGACCTCTAATACTCAACTGGAGCTCTTCTGTAAAGAATGGACATGCAGGGGCACCTGGGTGACTCAGTGGGTTAAAGCCTCTACCCTTGGCTCAGGTCATGATCCCAGGGTCCTGGGGTCGAGCCCCGCATTGGGCTCTCTGCTCAGCGGGGAGCTTGCCTCCCTCTTTCTCTGCCTGTCTCTGCCTACTTGTGATCTCTGTCTGTCAAATAAATAAAATCTTTTAAAAAATCTTAAAAAAAAGAATGGGCATGCAATCCAGTTATTGGAAAACTTTTAAGTATGTTTGGAAAACTTCGATATGTGAATTTACTTTCTTAAATGTAAATTTTCTGAAATCTAAATACGGATCAAGTATTTCTGATAAAAATCTCCTATCTGATTTGCAGTGTGTTATAAACTTAAAATAACACACTGGATCTCAAAGAGAATATAGAAAATGTAAAACGTCTAATTTTTATATTGATTACATATTCAATTAGTATTTTGGATACCAAGTTAATATGTTACTAAAATTAATTTTACCTATTCCTTTCTACATCTTTTTTTAATGTGGCTACTTAGCAAAATTTAAAATAACATGTGGCTCACATTATATTTTTATTCAGTAGGGCTTTATTAGTCCATGCTGTAAGGCAATGGTTCTCTAGGGCCAATTTTGCCAACATCTAGCAATGTGTGGAAATTTTTGGTTGTCACAAATGGGATGCTGCACTGGCATCTAATAGACGGAGACTAGGAATATTGCTAAATGTCCTGTAATACATAGGGCAGTTCCCTAAACAAGGAATTATGCACCTTAAAATGCCAAAAGTACTGAGGTCAAGAAACTCAGCTCTAGTTGTTTTCAACAACATGGCACACATTAAAAATCCATTGTCTCTTATTAGGTTATCCTTTGATCCAATAGCTTATTTTCCCTTGCATCAGAGAACCTGCAGGCTAGACTAATTATACTTAGTTGAAGCATCTTCACATTTGTACTAAGTTCGCCTTTAAGTCTGAATATTACCAACTCCAGCTAATATCACAATGCTGAAAGACTGAAAGCTTACCACTTATGATCAAGAACAGGACAAGGATATCTACTCTCAAGACTTCTACTCAACACTGGAGGTTCTAGCCAAAGCACGTAGAAAAGAAAAAGAAATAAAACAAATCCAGACTGGGAAAGAAGTAAAACTCCTTATCTGCCAATGACATGCTCTTGTGTATAATAGAAAATCGAAAGGAATTTACACACACACACACACACACACACACACACACACCCTCTCAGAATAAATTAGTTCAGCAAGGTTGGAAGGTACAAGATCAATATGCATATTAAATCTGAGGTACCACATAAAGTATATTATCACTTTCTCTTTCTCGTTTTACCATCCACTGGTATAGCCTTCTCAAATTCATTAATTCTATTATCTTCAGATGATGAAGAATCCCATGATTATGGTTCTGCAGTTCAAGAAGTGCCTATGCCCAGAACAGACATTTTGAACACTGCACTACTAAATTCTTACAAATACTGCTTATTAATGGATTTTATCTTTATTTATTTTTTCTTAAAGATTTTATTTATTTATTTATTTGACAGAGACCGCAAGTAGGCAGAGAGGCAGGCAGAGAGAGGAGGAAGCAGGCTCCCTGCTGAGCAGAGAACTTGATGCAGGGCTCAATCCCTGGGCCCTGGGATCATGACCTGAACTGAAGGCAGAGGCTTTAACCCACTGAACCACCCAGGCACCCTTGGATTTTATCTTTAAAAAATGAAAAGGAAGACTATTACCTGGATATACAATACATCAGAGTCTTTTAGAATCCAGTACCATACCTAACAAACCAAATAGGCTCAAGTGGACAAACTTGCAGTCTTTTACAGATTTCTCCTTAAGAGTATTTTATAAGACACATCACATTGCTAAAAAGAGTAAATAGATAGCCAGTATATTTTTGAAATAACATATCAATTTGGAATGCCACAGAAACAGAGGTTCCTTAACCTCCTAATAAAATCTGGATATGAAATATACAAGTTACTTGATGCTTTGGTGCCATCCAAAGAAGCTGCTATCCTTAAAAAGAAATACAGAGTTTAAAAAAAAGACATTATCAAATTTCTTAGATTAGCAGACCCCCATGCTAAATACCTTGTTGAGCCCAAAGTCTTTTTTTTTTTTTTTTTGCAAGGAATTTTATAAAACAAAAAGACAAATTCATGGAGAAGTTCAAGCATTCCATCACAAATATACAAAATTTTCTTTCCAATTTTGAAACAAACAGAGAATAATTGGGTTGGAAGGCCTTAAGGATAAGATATGGCAAAGCCAAAAGAGCCACCCTATTGCACCAGATTAAACTTAACATGGGTGCTTACCAAATTTCTTTCATAAAACAACTTAGTACAGTGAGGACAAACTAGCCATGAAAATGAACAAGCAAGGGAAGGGGAGTACTTGGATAGCAGAGGACATGGCTATCCAAGGAAATTTTTGGAACAGTAAGAGTAGAGGACTACTTAACTCCTTTTCAAATTAATTATAAAGCTATTTTTAAATTAAAAAAAAAAAGTTGTGTAGAATGGGCACTAGTAAGTAAGCCAGTGGAACAGAATACAGAGTCCAGAAACCAAATTGCACATGTAATATTTGTTAATATAAGAGAGAAGCCACTATAAAGTTAATGAGGAATGGGCAGTATTGTTTAATAAAAGATGTTATGAGAACTGGCTATCAATATGGGGTAGGATTTCTACCTTAAAACAACCACAAAATTTGACTTGAGTTGAATTAGGCATATTTTGAAATTTATACCTTTTGAAGGAAAAAATTTTTAGAAAAATAACTTTCTCTAGAATTTTTAGACTTCGGGAAAGTAATAATTTTTTAAAACCTAACACCAAAGGGGTTCAACCATAAAGGAAAATGATGATACATTTGACTAAATTTAACTGTAAAATTCTATATAATTAAAGACAGCCACAAACCACATTAAAGTCAACCCACAAACTAAAAGCAGCCACATGACAGAGAAAAGTAGGCATATAGATAATAAATTCACAATGACCAGTAAGTATATGAAATAAAGCTAATCTTCTTTTTAGCCAAGGATATATGAATTAAAACAAAAAGCTATTAACTCACAGCTCTTAGTAGAAAGACTTAAAAATCCGAGAAGACTAAATATTGGTGATGAGACAAGAAAACCAGAACTCTCTTACCTTACTGTTGGCAGTGCAAACTTGCACACCACTTTGAAGAGCAACTTGACAAGGTCTAAAATCACAAACTATACATATCAACTACCCAAAAAATCCATTTGGGGGCAAATGTCCAAAATATCTAGGACATTTGCATGAAAAAATGTTATTAAGGATGTACACTTGCAGCACTGCTCAAAATAATAAAAAATAATAATTGAAATGAACTGGCAAATAAACTAATATACTAAACAACAGTTATGTTGAGTGAAAAAGTAAGTCACAAAAGATTACATACAATAGGCTATTGCAAATAATATTTTTTAAAACTGCTATATATTATATATGGATAGAAATACATGATCAAATATAAAATATTAAACAAGGAAGAGTTACACCGACTTTGGAACAGTAGATTGGCTCTAGGGAGGGAAAGAGGAGATGGCATCAGGGAAAAGTACAAAAGAGGAAGATTTTATTTCTTTAAAAATCAGAAGCAAATATGGCAAAATAGTTTGTGAGGAGTACAAGGACATTTATATTATTGTTATTACTACTCTATATTTTAAATATTTTATAATTAAAAAGAATCTTAATGGGCACATATGGTATAACAATCAAATAATAACAATCATCCACACCACAAAAACTTATCAAATAATAACATTATTTAAGCCACAGAAACTTATGGACATACATTAGAACATGTGATAAATAAGAGTTAAAAATAAATTCTAAAATTTGCAATTTACATTAGGATTTTAAATTAATAATTTTGCTAATGGGCTTTGAATCTCATGCAATTTTTAATGTCCTTATGCTAAACTTTTAAGGGATGTTCTGCAGTTGTTAAAGCTATATAAATAAAACTTTAATCAATGATATTCTGAATTTCAGTCTTATTCTGGAAAGCTTTTTCTTAAGCATATAAACAGTAACAAGCTTTACACTTATATTTACAAGTCTCAAAGAAATGTGTTAAGAGTCCTAAGTATGAAGAGTAGATATTCCACGAATTATGGTGTTTCACCAAGAACCTGATGCCCTAGATGCTAACATGGAAAAACAATGTTCCATTATTCCCTTTTCTGTTCTACTTGAGGTTTGGGTCAGAAGCCAAGAAGTACCAATATTGGAAAAGTAATAAACAAGGTCTTATTTTAAAACCATTTTTAAAGGAAAAGTGCGCAACTTTCACAGAGGAGTAACACAATCCTTTGAGATTACTATGTCAGAGAGAGACAGGGAGAATATTTTAAGAAAGGGGTTAAGAAGAGGTAGTAGAATTTTGCTATCTGTTCTCACTGACTCCTTGAGTCTCAAGGCTATAAGATAATAAACATTAGGGAGAAAAATCCAAGAGACAGACAAAACTAGGTAGGACACTGCATCTACATATTCAACTCAAGAGATCTATAATTCACACATGATACTTCACTCTCGACTATGATACTTTGACATTCACCCTATTTCAATAATAACCATTTTACCCAGGTGATGGTAAACAGTGATTTTATTTAACATGACTTCTTTTTACCAATTAAATATTTGCAACAGAGATGATCAGCTGATCTTTCAAGTAAACTTGCTATCAGATATGCTAATATTGCCCATATAATGGAAGACTGATATAAAATTATTCCAAGTTACAAACTCCCATACTTTTAAAACTTGGGCACAATTTTTTAAGGGTAACGGCATTGTGGCAAACGGAACGTATTCACCTATTCCACTTCAGCCCATTATACTGAATTTTACTTAGTAGTAAAATTATTAATTTGTACTTCTAAAGGCTGGAAAAAATAAGCTCCCCCAAATCTCTAATTTAGTGTAACTTTAGCCAGTAAGTATAGCAAAATTTGCTTACAAAATTGAAAGCCCTCTACAACATTTTAAAATTTTTGTTTTTTCCACCAGCCTTAAGTTTCAGAAATACTTATTTCTTCCCTCTCAATAAAGGGATAACTACCACTCTGCTTCATGAATGAAATAATCTAATTCTGTTTCTCTCAACTTCATACCCTCTAGAGACTCACTCAAACGGAGTAATAAGCTCACTGACAAGACCGCAATTCATATTTCACTAACAAACGGAAATTCTTCCACAGCAAAAGGTCAGTGCCATGAATTTAATTTTCTCAATTTCATAACCCTTGATTAATGGAGACACCTTAAATTTCAGTTTACACTCTTTTATATAGGATTTCAGAGCATGCTTCAAATAGCTTCTGATAAGCTATATTAATAGCTTTGCCTCATTTTTATCATTAAAATAATCTACAAATATCAGAATACTAATTAATTTTGTTGTAATAACTAATAAATTAATCTTAAAATATCTGTAGATATAAATCAACCCCCTCAATTCATTTGCCTCACTTAGACTCTTCTAGAACATAGGTCAACAAACCTAATGGGCTTTTTAGTATAATAGAGTTGTACAGTGCTTTCACAAATTCCAATTCTGTAATTTAGGGTATTTCCATATTTATTTTTAAATATACAAAAAGATCAAACTATTAATATAAATATTTTTTCTCAAATATGTAATATTCTTATGTAAAAGAAAAGGTTTCCAAACATTTACAAAGCAATCTAAAGATAAGTAAACCTGATTTTAGGATCATGGCATTAACCAAAATAATTTTCCAGAGAAGGTCCTATTTAAAAGTAATGCTCACTGGCCTCCTCCCATCAACACTTTAAGATGGATCCAGATCCACAGTCCTTGTTTGATTTTCTTCAGGGATCACTTCCATTGGAAGGAAAAAAAAAAAATCAGAAAAATCAGAAAAAAATCACAACAGAGTGGACAAGTGGATTTGTTGCTAGACATAAACCATTTGTACTGGGGAAAAAATGTTTTTTTAAATGTTAAAAGCACCTTTTAAAGCTGTTGGCTTAAATATACATCCAAGGTAAGCTTAACAATGATTAAGTGGAAAAGGGAGAATACCAAAATTTTAGCTTCCCCCATTCATCTCCAAAATCAACACAACTCAGTATTACTTCCAAAGGCTACAGTACGACTCCTTCTCCGTAGGCTCACACACCACCCAACCACTAATACATGTCAGGAAGACCTCTTTATGAAGCGACTGTATACTGGGCAGCTTTCTTTTCAATATGATGTTTAAAAAGAGTAAAGAGCTCTAAGGCCAGATGGCCCATAGTGTTTTCAGTCTCCTTTATGGTCTAGATCTTACAGGGCCATCTACTGTTTGAGAGAGCTATAATAAAAACACCCATTTATTAAAGTGCTTTGATGCTACCAGTCTCCATAAATTAATTATTTTTACACATTTTGAAAAATCATTTTAATATGCCTCTTATTAATTACAATTATGAGTTTAACATCATTTTCTTTTCTAGATATCATATATAAAAATATGCATAAATATAAATAAGTTAATTTCTCTTTGGGCTTACCAAACAGACTGAATGGAACTTTTTCTTGCATGTTCTACAGGCTTTTTTGGGAAAAGAATTGTTGAAACCATGAATGACTGAGAAACATATCATGCAATCTTCAACACCCTCAAAATGTTTGTCTACATTATTTTTCCATAAAGCTAGGCCTTCCATAATACTTCCATTCTGTTAACAAAAAGGAAAAAAATAGAGTAAATATACTCTGAAGACCAAAGTTATTTTTATTCAATTTCATAATCTTTAAAGTTGAATTTTAATTAACTAATTAATTTTAAAAGATTTTATTTATTTATTTGAGATAGAGAGAGGGAGACTGAACACAAGAGAGAGAGTGAGCCTGATGACATAGGGCTTGATCCCAGGATCTTGAGATCATGACTTGAGCTGAAGGCAGACGCTTAACAAACTGAGCCACTCAGGTGCCCCTAAATTTTAATTTAGAAAGAGAGAATCTGCCTGGCTATATTCACATCTCCTAAGTTTTCTGAATGTTGATTTTTAAAATGACCTGCCAAGTTTTAGAAACCAGATACAATTTTTCTGCACTAAAGAAAGACCTGAAAGAAAGGTTTTGCACCAAATCATCAAGTTTTATAGTTTCAACATGCAAACAACCACAGTATGTTCAAAAGTCAAAGATCATTGAGAGTACTGGGATTTCTCTAATCACAAAGGGAGAGTTGAAATATTAGACTAAAAGCAGCTCCAAAGATATTCATTGATCCAGTATCTTACAAAAAGATCCCCCCCCACACACACACACACAATGCCGAACTTTAAAAAGGAAAACAGCTCAGTAGTAGGTTCAGGTCATTCAGGCATACATCTGTGTTGACCCAAGGAAATACAGTATCTCTTTCAACCTCAATCAGAAGTGATATATTTTAAGTCTTACTGTCCTTTCAAAGAGGATGTTGGTAGGGCTATCTGGAAAGCTGAATGTACACACAGAAACTTACCTGATGGGTTAGGTAAGTGCTTAACTGCAGCATCCAGTTCTGCCACTGCTGAACAGCCACACCTACTCTTTTCCCACTTTCCATGGTTATTGATCCCAAGGGGTAATTGGAAGGCAGCTGTATTATAAGTTCAATAACTATGTCCTCAATAGTGTAAGTAGCCATCACTTCTCTAGTAGCATCTCAAGCTTTAACCTGCAACACAGGAAAGGCAATAATTTTTGCAAATTTCTTTCCTTTCATTCAAAACACATCTTGATAGGTTGACTATTAACAGTCAGTCTTCACTCAAAGACAGAGGTAAACAAGTTGGTTTACTGGACAAGAGATATTTAATACACAGAACTATATACATGAAATTTTATGGCGATTCTTATGAAATTCAAAGTTAGTTTCGAAAGAAATCCTGCTCATAAAAAAGTATGTTTTATGATATTAGGCTTGTTGCATAAGTTTTAAACAGACCAGGACAGAATGAGTTCTTAATTACCGCTTTTCTTCCATACACAGGGTATCAAATATCATTTCTATCTGGAAGTCCCCTAAGTCTTTCTCTGCCACAGAATTCCCTTGAGCTCTGAAGTCAACCATCAACTGTTAGATTTATAGTTTTCATACTAGCATTGCAAACAACATAAAACACAAATTATCATGCTTGACCCATGCACTCTTCTGACCTATTTCCAAGCTAAAAACCATAGCATCTTCTTAAATTTTTCCTTCTACCTCCTCCCACATATTAACTAGCTACAAGTTTGGATAAATCATCACAAAATTTTTAACATACCTCTCCTTTTATGGAACATTCCCACTGATACTGCCTCACTCAGGCCCTCCTTGTTATTCACAATGTCTACCCCAGTGCGTCTCCCCTGTGTTTTTGAATCCAAGCTCCATGCCAACAGCCTATGCTATATATTGCAGTCAGAGCAATTTTACTGATTATAACACTGACAGTGTCACTTGCCTCAAAGGAAAATTATCAGTGGCCAAATAGGACCAAATATTTTAGATAATCATTTGAGCCCTTTGCCAACATGGCCCTAATTCATCATGGAAGCAACTGATTATTTACCTTCAGGAATCCTGCTCTGTATGAATGCTGGCTTATTCATCATTTCTTAGGGCAATCCCAGAAATTAAACTCTCATTTCCAAGCTTTTCGCTTTTGCCATACTGTTTTCTCTTTACTCAACACCTTTCTCCTCACTGCCCCAAAACACAGCCCTGCCCACTTCAAAGTAATCATCCTCCATAAAGGTGCATCTAACCCCCTCAGTCAGATGAATTTTCCCATGCTGATTGCAGAGCACTCTTCCTCTTAATGAGCCACTTTCCAGTTTCCAATGCAAAAAAACATATTGGTATCACTCTTTTCCCTTTATTAGATTGTATATTTATTGCACAGTAGGAATTTGACCCCTAACCTGTTCACTTCCCAAGTGACTGACACACAGTGTCTGAGGTTTGCTTGATAATGATATATCCACTCCAGCTTTATTATTATTTAGTCCTTCTGTGTCTTTACATTTAATGTAGGTTTATTATGGATAAGCCACAATAAATAAATATTCTTATTTATAATTAATATATTTTGACTTTCAAGTTCAATGTCCTTTTGACAGTTTTACTTAACTCTATATCATTTCATTATTTGTTTTTGATTTCCTACCCTGTCCTATTCCCCCATATTTTTATTTTTTTATTGGTTTATTTTATTTTTTAAAATTCCATTTTATCTTCTCTTTTGGTTTATTAGATATAATGTTATTTATTGGTTGCTACAAATATTACAATCTTAATTTATCAGTTTTTTTCAAATAATATTATACCCCTTAACATAAATTCAACTGACAGCAGCACACATTTTTCTTTCATCCCATTCTTAATGCTATTGTCAGGCTTTTTAGAGATTTTATGTTTAATTGAGGAATTTAGTTTTCATATTATTTTTTGTTTTGAGGTTTATTTTGATATTAATATCACCATTCTACCTTTCTTAAACTAGTGTTTATTATATATTAATAATTTTTGTGCATAGTATATATTTATTTTTTTATTCTTTTCTTTTTAACTCCTCTGCATTTGTATATTTGTTGTAGGTTTCTTTTAAAGCATAGATGTGGGTCTTATTTTTAATGACAGTGTTCAGACCATTTCAATTAATGTAATCGCTATCATGGTTGTACAAGAGTCTATATCTTGTTATTTGTTTTCTGCTTGCTACAGCTGTTATTTCCTGTTCTTACCTTATTTTCTTGCCTTCTTTTGCACTTTTTTAGTGTTCCACTTTATTCCTTCATAGATTTACTTGATATATTTATGATTTTAATGGCTGTTCTAAGGATTACAGTATGTATCTTAGTTTGCCACACTGTGCCAGAAGTAATATATTTTTTAAAGATTTTATTTAATTGTTTTTATGTGTGTGGAAGAGAGAGAGAAAAAGAGAGAGTGAGAGAGGGAGAGGATGAGTACTAGTAGCGGGGGTGGGGGGAAGAGGGAGAAGCAGACTCTCTGCTGAGCAAGGAGCCCAGTGCTGGAATGGATCCCAGGACCCTAGGTTCATGACCTGAGCCAAACGCAGGTGCTTAACTGAGTCACCCAGGTGCCCTGTACTAAAGTTATATTATACCATTTTATGCATATATACTGACCTTATAGCAGTTTACTTCCTTCCTCCCACCTTTTGTTATTATAAATTTTAATTTTATATATGCCATAAACTCTGATCATGTTTATTATGTTTACTTTAAGGTTAATCATCATTAAAAAATGAAAAAAAAATTCAGTTTACCCAAATATTGATTATGATAATACCTGTCCTCGTTTTCTTTTTGTTCTTATTACTTGGTGCTTGTTGAGTTCTTCAGTCTTGGTTTAAATTATCTTTTCTTAAAAAATAATTTTAGAAATATTTCTTTTTTTAAACAAATTATTTGTTTATTTGACAGAGAGAGATCACAAGTAGGCAGAGAGGTAGGCAGAGAGAGAGGGAGGAAGCAGGCTCCCAGCTGAGCAGAGAGCCTGATGCAGGGCTCTATCCCAGGACCCTGAGACCATTACCTGAGCCAAAGGCAGAGGCTTTAACCCACTGAGTCACCCAGGTGCCCCAATTTTAGAAATATTTCATCTGTTCATTACTCAAATACTTCTTCTGAGCCCTCTCTGGATATAGAAGTATCCAGACTGTGTGCATTTCTACATGTGTATGTATATGCATATCAGATCACGCAATACTGTACCACAGATAACAAAGCATCTGTTCATCTTCTTTTTTAAGTTTTTTTTTTTTCCTTTGTATTTAGGTTTTAGTAATTGCTATTGTACTATCTTCAAAATCACTGATCTTTTCTTGGAAATATTTAGTTTTTTAAGACTTAATTTTTTGGAGAAGTTTTAAGTTCACATAGAAATTTGAAATGAGAGAAAAAATATTTCCCATATACTCTCTGCCCCCTGATATACATTGCCTCCCCCATTACCAATACTCTCTAACTATTTGTTATAATTAAGGAAGCTACATGGATATGCCATAATCATCCAAAGCCCATAGTTTACATTGGGGTCACATTAGGGTGCACTCTTGGTCTTGTCTACTCAATGGGTTTAGACAGATGTATAATGACAAATAGACTTCATTATACTGTTATAAACTCCTCTGTGCTTTGCCTATTCAGTCCTCCTTCATCCCTTGGCTACCACTAACTCCTGGCAGCCAGTGATATTTTTACTGTGTTCAGTTTTGTATTTTTCAGAATGTCATATATTTGGAATCATACAGAATGTGACTTTTTCAAATTGCTTTCTTGCACTTAGCAATGTGTGTTTAAGGTTCCTCCTTGTCTTCTAGTGGCATGATAGCTCATTTCATTTTATCATGGAATAGTATTGCACTGTCTAGATGCACCACAGTTTATTTACCCATTCTTTCACACACAAAAAAAAAAAATCTTGTTTGCTTCTAAGTTTTGGCAGTTATGAATAAAGCTGCTGTAAAAATCCCTGTGCAGCCTTTTGTGTGTACATAAATGGATACATTAAATCATTTAAGAGTATGTTTAGCTTTGTAAGAAACCACCAAAATGTCTTCCCCAACTGGCTGTACCATTTTATATTTCTACCAGCCATGAATGAGTGTTTGCATTGCCTTACATCATTGTCAGCCATTGGCGTTGTCAGTATTCCAGATTTTGGCCATTCTAATAGGTGTGTACTGGTAACACATTGTTATTTGATTTGCATTTCCCTGAGGACATACAATGTGAAGCATCTTTCCTATGCCAATTTGTCATTTATATGTCATCTTTAGTGAGGTTTTTGATAAGATCTTTGGCCCATCTTCAGTTGGGTTATTGTTTTTCTTATCACTGAGTTTTAAGAATTCTTTGTATAATCTGAATAATTGTTCTTTATCAGATATATCGTTTACATATGTTTTCCCAGTTTGTAGATTGTCCTCTCATTCTCTTGACATTGCCTTTCATAGAACAAAAATTTTTAATATTAATTTTAATATTAATGTAGTCCAGCTTATCAATTCTTTCATGGATTTTTCCTTTGGTGTTACATCTAAATCATGACCATACAAAGTTTATCTAGGCTTTCTCCTATGTTATCTTTTAGAAGTTTCATATTCTTGCATTTTATGTTTAGTTTTATGATCCATTTTAAGTTATTTTGAATAGTACAAGGTCTGTTTCTGGATTTTTTTTTTTTTTTTTTTTTTTACATCTGATGGTTGTTCCACTATTACTTGTTGAAAAAACTATCTTTCCTTCATTCTATTTCCTCTGTTCCTTTTCTCAAAGATCAGTCGACTATATTTATCTGAACCTATTTATGGTCTCTCTATTCTGTTTCATTGATCTATTTCATTTGTCTATTATTTCACCAATACCGCATGGTTTTGATGAAGCTTTCCAGTAAGCCTCAAAGTTAGAGAGTGTCCGTCCTTTAACTGTGTTCTTTTCCTTCAATAATGTGTTGGCTCTTCTGGGTCTTTTGCCTCTCCATATAACCTTTATAATCAGTTTGTTGATATCCACAAAAGAACATGCTGGGATCTTGACTGAGGTTCCACTGAATCTGTAGATCAAGTTGGGAAGAACTGACATCTTGACAATGGCATTATTTTATCCATGAACATGTAATATCTCTTCTTTTAATTTAGTTGCACCTTGATTTCTTTCATCAGAGTTTTGTACATATATATAAACTGCCAATGTCAGTGGTATTGCATTTTTAATTTCAAATTTCACTTGTTCATTGTTGATTTGTAAAAAACATTTGACTTTTCTATGTTAACCTTGTATACTGCAAGCTTACTATAAATTAGTTCCAGGAGGTGTTTTTTTGTTTGTTTGTTTGTTTTTGTTTTTTTTTTATAACTTCATTTAGATTTTCTACATTATTTCTAAACAAATATGTCATCTGTGGAAAAGACACTTTCATATTTTTCTTTCTTTATCAGTGTAAATCTTCTTTTCTTGATTATTGCATATACATATATATTTTCAAACATTCTTTATCAAGTCAAAGAAGTTCTCCTCTAGCCCTGGTTGCTAAAAATGAATGGTTATTGGACTTTGTCATATGTTTTTTTTTTTTCCTAGATCTTTTGAGATAATCATGTGACTTCACTTCTCTAGGCTGTGGATGTGATGGGTTATATTAATTCATTTTTGAGTATTGAACCTGTCTTGTATAATTGAGATAATCCAACTTGGTCATGGGGTATAATTCTTTTTATACAATGCTAGATTCATAAACTAATATTTCATTG
The DNA here is from genome assembly GCA_020311275.1 of Eira barbara. Classification (NCBI taxonomy): domain Eukaryota; kingdom Metazoa; phylum Chordata; class Mammalia; order Carnivora; family Mustelidae; genus Eira; species Eira barbara. Next base: position 169,051 of record JAHRIG010000171.1, read on the forward strand.
AAAATCTTTGCCTCTATGTTCATTTAGGTATTGATCTGTAGTTTTCTTTTCTTATAATGTATTTATTTGGTTTTGGTATTAAGGTAATAATATTGGCCCCATAGAATGAGTTATCAACTATTTCCTCTGTATCTTCTGGAAGTAATTGTAGAGAACTGGTATATATTATTCTTTAAATGTTTTATAGAATTTTCCAGTGACCCATTTGGTTCTAGTGTTTCTTTTTTAGAAGACTGATAATTATTGACTCAATTTCTTTCATAGTTATAGGCCTATTAAGATTGTCCATTTCTTCTTATATGAGTTCTGGCAGGCCATATGATACTTTTTATAGCAAGTCAATATTTATTTTAGTAATTGCTATAAAAACTTTATAATTCTGTAATTTAATAATTTTATTCAGTCATTTAGATGGTTGGTTGTTCTTTAATTTTTTGTCTATCTTACTAGAATATGCCCTCTGTGAGTACAAAGGTAACTGTTATTGATCAATATTACATTATCATTCACCACAAAAGAAATAAAACAAGACCTAAATATATGCAGTGATATACCATGTTCATGAATTGGAAGGCTCAGTATTGTTACGATTCCCATCCTCTCAAAATTGATGTATAGATCTAACACAATCTCAATAAAAATATCAGCGGAATATATTTATAGATATTGACAAGCTTATTCCAACATTTAGATTTGTATTTTTTCAAGAATAGCAATCTACCCATTCGTCGTGTTTTTTTGTTTTTGGTTTTTGTTTGTTTTTTGTTTTTGGGTTTTTTTTTTGGTTTTGTTTGTTTGTTTGTTTGTTTTTTTTTTTTTTTTTTTTTTTTT
>JAHRIG010000172.1:0-14853 GCA_020311275.1 Eira barbara
CTGTGGAAAGAGCCAAGATGCCCTTCAACAGATCAATTGAATAAAGAAGATATGGTTTATATATAAATGGAATATTATGCCTCCATCAGAAAGAATGAATGCCCAACTTTTTTATCAACATGGTTGGGACTGGAGGAGATTATGCTAAGTTAAATATGTCAAGCAGAGAGAGTCAATTATTGTATGGTTTTACTTGCTTGTGTAGCATAAGGAAAAGCATAGAGGACTTTGGGGAAAGAGAGAAGTGTGTTGGGGGAAATCAGAGGAAGAGATGATCCATGAGAGAGTGTGGACTCTGAGAAATAAACTGAGGGTTTTGGAGGAGAGGTGCCTCGGAAGTTGGGAGATCCTGGTGATGGGAATTAAGGTGGGATCATACTGCAAGGAGAACTTGGTGTGCTGCATTAAAAATGAATCTTGGAACACTGAAAAAAAGAGCTTAAAATAATTTAAAAAAATAAATGACACCATGAACCAGATGGACATCATAGATATATTAAGAACATTCTTTCCCAAGCCAACAGAATATACATTTTTCTCTGGTCCCATGGAACATTATCTAGAATACATCACACTCTGGGTCAATAATCAGGTCTCAACTGGTCCCAAATGATTGGGATCCTTCCTTGTTTACTTTCAGACCACAAGTATTTGAAATTAGAACTCAACCTAAAGAGGAAAGGTGGGACAAACTCAAATACATGGAGGGTAAAGAGCATGCTACTGCATAATGAATGAGTCAACCAGGAAATTAAAGAATTGAAGAAATTCAAGGAAACTTATGAAAATGAAAGTGCAACTGTTCAAAATCTGTGGGGCACAGGAAAGGGCATCCAGAGAAGAAAGCATATGGCAATACAAGCATTTCTCAAGAAATGAGAAATGTCTCAAATGTACAACCTAACCCTACACCTAAAGGAGCTGGAGAAAGGACCAAAATAAAGCCAAACCCCAGAAAGAAAAGAGAAATAATAAAGATCAGAACAGAAATCAATGAAATAGAAACCAAAAGAACGGTAGAACGGAACAATGAAACTAGGAGTTAATTCTTTGAAAGAAATAATAAGATTGATAAACCCCTGGCCAGACTTATCAAAAAGAAAATAGAAAGGACCAAATTAATAAAATCTTGAATGAAAGAGGAGAGATAACAACTAACACCAAAGTAATACAATTATAAGAATATATTATGAACCACTATATGCCAGCAAATTAGATGATCTGGAAGAAAGGGATACATTCCTAGAGATGTATACATCATCAAAAATTGAAGCTCGACGAAATAGATAACATGAAGAGATCCATGACCAGTTAAAAAAAAAATTGAAGCAGTAATCGAAAATCTCCCAACAAAGAGCCCAGAGCCAGATGGCCTTGCAGGGGAATTCTACCAAACATTTAAAGTAGAATTAATATCTATTCTCCTAAAACTGTTCCAAAAAATAGAAATGGAAGGAAAACTTCCAAACTCATTTTATGAAGTCAGCATTACCTTGATTCCAAAGCCAGACAAAGATCCCATCAAAAAGAATTATAGCGTAATATCCCTGATGAACATGGATGCAAAAATTCCCATCAAAATACAGCCAATTGGATACAATAGTACATTAAAAGGATTACTCACCATAACCAAGTGGAATTTATTCCTGGGCTGCAATGTTGATTCAACCATCAGGAGATCTATCAAAGTGATACAATACATTAATAAAAGAAACAACAGGAACAATATAATACTTTCAATAGGTGCCAAATAAAAAAATTGACGAAGTACACCATCCTTTCTTGATCAAAATTATTCATGGTGTTGGCAGGGAGGGTACATACCTCAATATCATCAAAGCCATCTATGAAAAACACACAGCAAATATAATTTTCAATGGAGAAAAGCTGAAAGCTTTTCCATTAAGGTCAGAAACACGGCAGGGATGTTCACTATCACCACTGCTATTCAACATAGTACTAGAAGTCCTAGCCTCAGCAATCAGAGAACAAAAAGAAATTAAACAATCCAAATCAGCAAAGGAGAAGTCAAACTCTCATTCTTTGCAGATGATATGAGACATTATGTGGACAACCTAAGAGACCCCGCTCCAAAACTGCCAGAACTCATACAGGAATTAATTAAAGTGTCAGGATATAAAATCCATGCTCAGAAATCAGTTGCATTTCTATACACCAACAGGAAGACAGAAGAAAGAGAAATTAAGGAGTCAATCCCATTTGCAATTGCATCCCAAACATAAGATACCTAGGAGTAAATCTAAACAAGGAGGCAAAGAATCTGTACTCAGCGAACTATAGAAGACTCACGAAAGAAATTAAAGAAGACAAAAAGAAATGGAAAAATGTTCCATGCTCATGGATTGGAGGAACAAATAGTGTGAAAATGTCTATGCTACCTAGAACAATCTACACATTTAATGCAATCCCTATCAAAATACCATCAACTTTTTTCTAAGAAATGGAAAAATAATCCTCAAATTTATATAGATTCAGAAAAGGCCCCAAATAGCCCGAGAAATCTTGAAAAAGAAAACCAAAGCTGGTGACATCACAATTCCAGGTATCAAGCTCTATTACAAAGCTGTGAACATCAAGACAGTATGGTATTCACAGAAATGCACCCTTATCTCTATGGTCAACTAATCTTCAACAATGGAAGAAAGACTGTCCAATGGGAAAAAAGTCTCTTCAAAAAATGGTATTGGGGAAATTGGAAAGACACATGAAGAAGAATGAAACTGGACCATTTCCTTACACCACACACAAAAACAGACTCAAAATGGATGAAGGACCTCAATGTGAGACATGAATTCATTAAAATCCTTGGAACATAGGCAGCAACCTCATTGACCTCAGCCACAGCAACCTCTTCCTAGAAACATTGCCAAAAGTAAAGGAAGCAAAGGCAAAGATGAACTATTGGGACTTAATCAAGATCAAAAGCTTTGTATAGGGGCGCCTGGGTGGCTCAGTAGGTTGAAGCCTCTGCCTTCAGCTCAGGTCATGATCCCAGGGTCCTGGGATCGAGCCCCACATAGGGCTCTCTGCTCAGCAGGGAGCCTGCTTCCACTTCTGCCTCTCTGCCTGCTTGTGATCTCTGTCTGTCAAATAAATAAATAAAATCTTTAAAAAACAAACAAACAAAAAGCTTTGTATAGCAAAGGAGACATTCAACAAAACCAAAACACAGCTGAGGAGATAGTGGGAGATATTTGCAAATGACATATGAGATAAAGCATTAGCATTCAAAATATTTTTTTTAATTTATTTTTTAAATTTCTTTTCAGTGTACCAGAATTCATTGTTTATGTGCCACATCCAGTGTTCCATGCAATACGTGCCCTCCATAATACCCAAGACCAGGCTCACCGAACTTCCCATGCCCCACCCCTCGAAAACCCTCAGATGGTTTTTCAGAGTCCATAGTCTCTCATGCTTTATCTCTCCCTCCAATGCCCCCAACTCCCTTCTCCTCTCCATCTCTCCATATCCTCTGTGTTATTTCTTATGCTCCACAAATAAGTGAAGCCATATGTTAATACACTCTCTCTTCTTTACTTATTTGACTCAGCACTAATTCTTTCAGTCATGTCCATGTTGATACAAAAGTTGTGTATTCATCCTTCCTGATGGAGGCGTAATACTCCATGGTGTATATGGACCACATCTTCCTTATCCATTCATTGGTTGAAGGGCGTCTTGGTTCTTTCTATAGTTTGGCGGCTGTGGCCATTGCTGCTATGAACATTGGGGTACAGATGGCCCTTCTTTTCACGCCATCTGTATCTTTGGGGGGTATATCCAATAGTGCATTGCAGGGTCATAGAGAAGCTTTATTTTAAATTTCTCAAATAATCTCCACACTGTTTTCCAAAGCGGTTGTACCAACTTGCATTCCCACCAACAGTATAAGAGGGTTCCTCTTTCTCCACATCCTCTCCAACACTTGTCGATTACTGTATTGTTAACTTTGGCCATTCTAACTGGTGTAAGGTGGTATCTCAATGTGGTTTTGATTTGACTTTCCCCAATGGCTAGTGATAATGAACATTTTTTCATGTATCTGTCAGACACTTGTATGTCTTCATTGGAGAAATGTCTGTTCATGTCTTCTGCCCATTTTTTGACATGATTATCTACTTTGTGTGTGTTGAGATTCAGGAGTTCCTTATAGATCCTGGATATCAGGCTTTTGTCTGTACTGTCATTTGCGAATATCTTCTCCCATTCCGTGGGCTGCCTCTTTGTTTTGTTGACTGTTTGCTTTGTTGTGCAGAAGCTTTTGATCTTGATGAAGTCCCCAAAATTTATTTTCGCTTTTGTTTCCTTTGCCTTTGGAGACGTAGTTTGAAAGAAGTTGCTATGGCCAATGTCGAAGAGGTTACTGTCTATGATCTCCTCTAGGATTATGATGGATTCCTGCCTCATGTTGAGATCTTTTATCCATTTTGAGTTTATCCTTGTGTATGGTGTAATAGAATGATTGAGTTTCATTCTTCTACACAAAGCTGTCCAATATTCCCAGCACCATTTATTGAAGAGACTGTCTTTTTCCACTGTATATTTTTTCCTGCTTTGTCGAAGAGAATTTGACCATAGAGTTGAGGGTCCATATGTGGGCTCTCTGGTTTATGTGTCTGTTTCTATGCCAGTACCATGGTGTCTTGGTGATCACAGCTTTGTAGTAAAGCTTGAAATCAGGCTATGTAATATCCCAGTTTTGTTTTTCTTTTTCAACATTCCCTTAGCAATTCGGGTCTCTTCTGATTCCATACAAATTTTAGGATTGTTTTCTCCCAGTCTTTGAAAAATGCCGGTGGAATTTTGATCAGAAAGGCATTGAGAGTATAGATTGCTCTAGGCAGTATAGTCATTTTAACAATGTTTATTTTTCTGATCCATGAGCATGAAATGGTCTTCCATCTTTTTGTGTCTTCTTCAAAATCTTTCCTGAGTGTTCTGTACTTCCTCAAATACAGATGCTTTACTTCCTTGATTAGGTTTATTCCCAGTTATCATATGGTTCTTCGTACTATAGTGAATGGAATTGATGCTCTAATTTCCCTTTCTGTGTTTTCATTGTTAGTGTATAAGAAAACAACTGATTTCTGTACATCGACTTTGTGTCCTGCCACATTGTTGAATTGTTGTATGAGTTCTAGTAGTTTGGGGGTGGAGTCTTTTGGGTTTTCCATATAAAGAATCATGCCATCTGCTAAGAGAGAGGGTTTCACTTCTTCATTGCCAATTTGAGTATATTTTATTTCTCTTTGTTGTCTGATTGCTGTTGCTAGGACTTCTAATACTATGTTGAACAACAGTGGTGAGAGAGGGCACCCTTTTCATGTTCCTTATCTCTAAAGGAAGGCTGTCAGCTTTTACCCATTGAGGATGATATTCACTATGAAGTTGAGGAATGTTTCCTCTATCCCTATAGTTTGAAGCATTTTAATCAGAAACAGATGCCATATCTTCTCAAAAGCTTTTTCTGCATCAATTGAGAGGACCATGTAGTTTTTTCCCTCTTCTCTTATTGACTTGCTCTATCACATTGATTGATTTGCGAATGTTGAACCACCTTGCATGCCAGGGATGAATCCTTCCTGGTCATGGCGGATAATCATTTTAATGTGCTGTTGGACTATTTGCTACGTTCTTGTTGAGAATCTTAGCATCCATATTCATCAGGAATGTTTGTCTGAATTCTCCTTTTTGTTGAGGTATCTGCCTGGTTTTGAGATCAGGGTAATGCTGGCTTCATAAAAAGAGTCTGGAAGTTTTTCTTATGCTTCAATTTTTTGAAAAAACTTCAGGAGAATAGGTGTTATTTCTTCTTTGAAAGTTTGGTAGAATTCCCAAGGGAATCTGTCAGGTCCTGGGTTAGTGTTTTCTGTGAGGTTTTTGATCACTGCTTCAATCTCGTTACTAGATATTGGTCTATTCAGGTTGTCCATTTCTTCCTGGTTCAATTTTGGAAGTTTATACTTTTCCAGAAATGCACCCATTTCATCTAGGTTGCTTAACTTATTGGCATATAACTGTTGATAATAATTTCTGATGATTGTTTCTATATCCTTGGTGTTAGCTGTGACCTTTGCCTTTTCATATATAATTTTATTAATTTAGGCCTTCTCTCTTTTCCTTTGGATTAGTTTGGCCAATGGTTTATGGATCTTATTGACTCCTTCAAAAAACCAACTTCTAGATTCATTGATGCATTCTACTGTATCTCTAATTTCTATCGCCTTGATCTCTGCTCTAATCTTGATTATTTCCTTTTTATGTGTGGGGTCGTTTTAATTTGTTTTTGATTTTCCAGTTCTTTAAGGCATAAAGAGAGCTGGTTTACTTTGGATTTTTCAATTTGGGGGGGGTAGGCTTGGTTGGTTATGTGTTTAGCCCTTAGGAACATTTTTGCTGTATCCCATAGGTTTTGGACCAAAGGGTCTTCATTGCAGTGGTTTCCTTGAATTGTTTAAGTTCTTCATTGATTTACTGGTTGATCCAAGCATCCACAAGCAAGGTGGTCTTTAGCTTCCAGGTGTTTGAAGTCCTCCTAAACTTTTCCTTGTGGTTGAGCTCCAGTTTTGTTTTGTTTTTTAATTTTTTTTTAATTTATTTATTTGTTAGAGAGAGAGAGCGAGCGAGCACAGGCAGACAGAGTGGTAGACAGAGGCAGACGGAGAAGCAGGCTCCCTGCCGAGCAAGGAGCCCGATGTGGGACTCAATCCCAGGACGCTGGGATCATGACCTGAGCCGAAGGCAGCCGCTTAACCAACTGAGCCACCCAGGCTTCCCTGAGCTCCAGTTTGAAAGCATTGTGATCCAAGAATATGAAGGGAATAATTGTGACACAGTATGTGGTCTATTCTGGAGAAGGATCCATGTGCACTCCAGAGGAATGAATATTCGGTTGTTTTAGGTTCTGTATACACCTCTGAGTTCCATCTGGTCCAATTTGTCATTCAATGCTCTTGTTTCTTTATTGATTTTCTGCTTGGATGATCTGTCTACTTGTGAAAGTGGCATGTTAATGTTTCCTACTATTAATACATTCAAATCAATATGATTATCCTGATTAAGAGTTTTCTTATGTAATTGACTGCTCCCATATTGGGGGCATAAATATTTACAATTGTTAGAACGTCTTGGTGGATAGTTCCTTTAAGAATGATGTAGGGTCTTTCTGTATCTCTGACTACAGTCTTCAGTTTAAAATCTAAATGATCTAAGAATCACTATCCCAGGCTTCTTTTGAGGCCTGTTGGTATGAAAGATGCTTCTCCATCCCTTTACTTTCAGTCTGAATGTATCCTTAAGTTCACAATGGGTCTCTTGTAGACAACACATGGATGGGTCCTCTCATTTTATCCAATCTGCAACCCCATGCCATTTTATGGGCACACTTAGGCCATTCAAGTTGGGAGTGATTATTGAGAGATAAATTTTATTGACATCGTGTTACCTGTGAATTCTTTGTTTCTATAGATTGTCTCCATATGTTTCTATTCAATGATTTTCTTGGGTTTTTCCTGTTCTATAGAACCCACCTTAATATTTCCTGCAGTGTCATCTTGGTGGTCACAATCTCTTCAAATCCTTGCTGGTCTTGGGGGCTCTTTATCTCTCCAATCATTTTGAATGTCAGTTTTGCTGGATAAAGTATTCTTGGCTGCATGATCTTCTCATTTAGTGGCAATGAATACATCTTGCCCCCCTTTCTGGCTTGCCAGATTTCTGTGGCCAGGTCTGATATTGTTCTGATAGGCTTTCCCCTGTACATAAGGAATTTCTTCACCCTAGATTCTTTCAAGAGCTCCTGTCTAAAATTATGATTGCTCAATTTCACATTCATGTGTCTCGTGGTGTTTCTATATTCTATGTACTTGGGGGGAGACTTTTCTGCTTCTAGAACACAAATGCTGGATCCGTTCGCTAGATTGGGAAAATTTTCATGGAGAATTTGTTTGACTATATCTTCTAGTCTTTTTTCTTTCTCCTCCCTCTCAGGGATTCCAATAATTCTGAAGTTGGAACATTTCATGGGGTCATTTATTTCTTTAATTCTGTTTTCATGGCTTCTAAGCTGTTTCTTCCAGGCTTCCTCCTGATCATTTTTCTCTGTTTGTCCTCTAGAATTTGATGGAGAGGACACACTCTCTGAATTTTTCCTCTGTTGGGCATTCCTCATCATCATCATTTTGGTGAGAGATGGCTGAGCAGATGTGTAGCTAAATGTATCAACCATGGTGTAGGCAAGGTGCACTCTGGAACGTTTCTGAGCAATTGAGTGTACCCACTAAAAGGAAAAAAAAAAAAGAAGAAAGAGAGAGAGAGAGAGAGAGAGAGAGAGAGATGTGAAAAGGAAAGAAAAAAAAAAAGAAAGAAAGAAAGAAAAGAGAAATCCCAGCCTGAATGGGACCCAAAGGTAAATTTATAAATTATACGAACAAATACAGAAAAACAAAATACTGTCAAAAATAGATGACAAGATAAAAAGAAAAATAAATAAAGAACCCCGTCAAAATGAACCCAAGTAAAAGATTTATATATTACCAGAACAAAAATAAATATACAAAAACTCTGACAGAATAAAAAGATGAGAGGGTAGTTATAAATTCTCAGTGTGGGGAGGAAGGTTATTTTGATTCTTCCTGGCTGTATCTTGATATCTTTGTTAAAGGACTCAACTTTCCTGAGATAAAGGGAGATTAAAACAGGTTTACCTATAAGGGTAGCATTGATTGTGAAAAGGGGATTACCCGGAATCTTATTTCTATACGAATATATATATATATATATATCCGTTTTTATCATTAGTAAAAATGATCTGAATTGCTAGTCCAGGACTGCAAGTCAGTAACTTGATTCACCCAGCGAGAGGCCATGTCAGCACCAAAAAACAAACAAACAAAAAAAAAACAAAATAAAAAACAACAACAACAACAACAAAAAATATATATATATATATTTTTTTTTTTAAGCATTTTTTTTTATTTTCAGCATAACAGTATTCATTGTTTTTGCACCACACCCAGTGCTCCATGCAATATGTGCCCACCCTAATACCCACCACCTGGTTCCCCCAACCTCCAACCCCACGCCCCTTCGAAACCCTCCAGTAGTTTTTCAGAGTCCATAGTCTCTCATGGTTCACCTCCCCTTCAAATTTCCCTCAACTCCCTTCTCCTCTCCATCTACCCTTGTCCTCCATGTTATTTGTTATACTCCACCAATAAGTGAAACCATATGATAATTGACTCTCTCTGCTTGACTTATTTCACTCAGTAAAATTTCTTCCAGTCCCATCCATGTTGCTACAAAAGTTGGGTATTCACCCTTTCTGATGGAGGCATAATACTCCATAGTGTATATGGACCACATCTTCCTTACCCATTCGTCCGTTGAAGGGCATCTTGGTTCTTTCCACAGTTTGGAGACTGTGGCCATTGCTGCTATAAACATTGGGGTACAGATGGCCCTTCTTTTCACTACATCTGTATCTTCAGAGTAAATACCCAGTAGTGCAATTGCAGAGTCATAGGGAAGCTCTATTTTTAATTTCTTGAGGAATCTCCACACTGTTCTCCAAAGTGGCTGCACCAACTTGCATTCCCACCAACAGTGTAAGAGGGTTTCCCTATCTCCACATCCTCTCTAACACACGTTGTTTCCTGTCTCACTAATTTTGGCCATTCTAACTGGTGTAAGGTGGTATCTCAATGTGGTTTTAATTTGAATCTCCCTGATGGCTAGTGATGATGAACATTTTTTCATGTGTCTGATAGGCATCTGTATGTCTGTTCATATCTTCTGATATCCCATTGAGGATGACATTTGCTGTGGGTCTTTCATAGATAGATTTGATGAAGTTCAGGAATGTTCCCTCTATCCCTATACTTTGAAGCATTTTAATCAGGAATGGATGCTGGATTTTGTCAAATGCTTTTTCTGCATCAACTGAGAGGACCATGTAGTTCTTCTCTCTTCTCTTATTGATTTGTTCTAACACACTGATTGATTTGCAAATGTTGAACCATCCTTGTAACCCAGGGATGAATCCCACTTGGTCATGGTGGATAATCTTTTTTTTTTTTTTTTTTTTTTTTTTAAAATTCTTTTTAATGTGCTGTTGGAACCTGTTTGCTAGGATCTTGTTGAGAATCTTAGCATCCATATTCATCAGTGATATTGGTCTGAAATTTTCCTTTTTGGTAGGGTCTTTGCCTGGTTTGGGGATCAGGGTAATGCTGGCTTCATAAAAAGAATCTGGAAGTTTTCCTTCTGCTTCAATTTTTTGAAACAGCTTCAGGAGAATAGGTGTTATTTCTTCTTTGAAAGTTTGATAGGATTCCCCAGGGAATCCATCAGGTCCTGGGCTCTTGTTTTTGGGAGGCTTTTGATCACTGCTTCAATCTCGTTACTAGATATTGGTCTATTCAGGTTGTCAATTTTTTCATGGTTCAATTTTGGGAGATTCTAATTTTCCAGGAATGCATCCATTTCACCTAGGTTGCTTAGCTTATTGGCGTATAACTGTTGATAATAACTTCTGATGATTGTTTCTACTTCCTTGGTGTTAGTTGTGATCTCCCCTTTTCATTCATAATTTTATTAATTTGGGCTTTCTCTTTTTTTCTTTTTGATTAGTGTGGCCAATGGTTTATTGATCTTATTGATTCTTTCAAAAAACAAGCTTCTGGTTTCATTGATACATTCTACTGTATCTCTGGTTTCTACCTCATTGATCTCTGTTCTAATCTTGATTATTTCCCTTCTTATATGTGGAGTTGGTTTGATTTGTTGTTGATTCTCCAGTTCTTTAAGGTGTAGAGACAGCTAGTGTCTTCTGGATTTTTCAACTTTTTTTGAGGGAGGCATGGATGGCTATGGATTTCCCCCTTAGGACCGCCTTTGCTCTATCCCATAGGTTTTGGACCGAAGTGTCTTCATTCTCATTGGTTTCCATGAATTGTTTAAGTTCTTCTTTGATCTCCTGGTTAATCCAAGCATTCTTAAGCAAGGTGGTCTTTAGCTTCCAGGTGTTTGTGTTCCTTCTGAACTTTTCCTTGTGATTGAGCTCCAGATTCAAAGCATTGTGATCTGAGAATAATCAGGGAATAATCTCAGTCCTTCGGTATCAGTTGAGTCCTGATTTGTGACCCAGTATGTGGTCTATTCTGGAGAAGTTTCCACGTGCACTTGAGAAGAATGAGTATTCTGTTGTTTTAGGGTAGAATGAAGTCCATCTGTTCCAATGTGTCATTCAATGCTCTTGTTTCCTTATTGATTTTCTGCTTGGATGATCTGTGTGTTACTGAGAGAGCCATGTTAAGATCTCCTACTATTAATGTATTCATATCAAGATGACTCTTTATCTTGGTTAATAGTTTTCTTATGTAATTGGCTGCGTAGATATTTACAATTGATTTTTCATCTTGGTGGATAAACCCTTTAAGAATTATGTAGTGTCCTTCTGTATCTCTGACTATAGTCTTTAGTTTAAAATCTAATTGATCTGACATGAGAATCGCTACCCCAGCCTTTTTGTGAGGCCCGTGGGCATGAAAGATGCTTTTCTGTCCCTTCACTTTCAGTCTGGGTGTATCCTTAGGTTCCAAATGGGTCTCTTGTAGACAGCATGTGGATGGGTCCTGTCGTTTTATCCAGTCTGCAACCCTGTGTCGTTTTATGGGCGCATTTAGGCCATTCACATTGAAAGTGATTATTGATAGATATGTTTTTATTGACATCGTGTTACCTTTAAAATCTTTCTTTCTGTAGTTTGTCTCCATATATCTCAACATATATCAATCTGTAGATTGTCTCTATATATCGATATATCTCCATATGTCTATATTCTATATCTCTTTATCTATATCTCTATATTTCAATGATATTCTTAGGATTTTTCCTCTTTTATAGAACCCCCATTCATATTTCCTGCAGTGTCGGCTTGGTGATTGCATAGTCTTTTAAGCCTTGCCGGTCTTGGAAACTGTATCTCTCCATCCATTTTGAATGTCAGTCTTGCTCTATAAAGTATTCTTGGCTGCATGTTCTTCTCATTTAGTGCCCTGAATGTATCTTTCCAGCCCTTTCTGGCTTGCCAGGTCTCTGTGGACAGGTCTGACGTTATTCTGATGGGCTTCCTCTGTACGTAAGGAGCTTCTTTGTCCTAGCAGCTTTCAGAAGGGTCAACCTACAATTATAAATCTTCATTTTTTCTATCAGGTGTCTTGAGGACTTTTGAGAATCTATAATCTTGGGGGGAAATGTTCTGCATCTAGTACACGAATATTGGTTCCATTTGTGAGATTGGGAAAATTTTCATGGACAACTTGTTCCACTATATCTTCTGGACATCTTTCTTTCTCCTCCCCTTCAGGGATTCCAATAATGCTGACGTTGGAACGTTTCATGGCATCATTTATTTCCCTGATTCTGTTTTCGTGGCTTCTAAGCTGTTTGTTCCAGGCTTCCTCCTGATCCTTTCTCTCTATCTGTTTGTCCTCCAGATCACTAATCCTATCTTCTGTCTCAGTTACCCTAGCTTTTAGAGAATTTAGATTAGATTGAAACTCATTGAGAGCATTGTGAGCCTCATCCCTGGTGGCTTTCAGTTCTGCCCTAACATTGTGAACATCACCCTGGTGGCTTTCAGTTCTGGCCTAATCAATTCCATTTTGTCATCCATGGTTTTCTCCAACCTAGCTATTGCCTGGATAATTGTTAGCTTGAATTCCCTTTCCGACATATTGTCTATGTCAATAGCCATTAGCTGTGTTACAGAAGGCCCAGTCTCTGTTTTTTTCTTCTGTTGGGCATTCCTCCTCCTAGTCACTTTGGTGAGAGATGGCTGAACGGATGTAGCTGGATGTATAGACCATGGTGCAGTCAAGGTGCACCCTGGAAAGCTTCTGAGCAATCAGGATTCCCCACACAAAGGAGAGAAAAAAGAAAATAAAAAAAGAAGGAAAAGAGAGAGAGAGAGACAGGAAAAAAAGGGAAGATAAAAGAGAAGGCTCAGCCCAATTGCACCCCAAGATAAGATTTATGAAGTACACAAACAAAAACAGACAAAAAAAGGCTGATAAAAGTATATGACAAGAGAAAAAAAATACATATATATAAAAGCAAAAAAAGTAAGAACCTCTTCAAAAAGAACCCCAAGTATAAGATTTATATACTACCAGGAGAAAAACAAATACACAGAAACACTGGTGGGAAAACGGTTGGGAGAGTGGTATAAATTCTCAGTGTGTGAGAGGAAGCTCATTTTGATTCTTCCTGGATGTATCTTGATATCTTTATTAAAGGACTCAACTTTCCTAAGATAAAAGGGGATTAAAAATTGGTTTACTTATAGGGGTAGCATTGATTGGCTAAAGGAGATTACCTTGAAGTTTAACTCTATATGAATATTAGAAAATAAAAATAAAAAAAGAGTAAAATAGACGAAGCTAAACTAAAATTTAAAAAAAAATAAAAAAATAGAAAAGCAAAAGAAAAACACGGGTATATGTATCAAAAAGTTCAGATTAAAAGGTTATTATGGAATTCGATATACTGGACATCTCACTGTGATGGTAAATAGGTTAAAAATTATCTATATAGAAAAAAAAATGAACCAGAATAGTGGGAATGAGTTAAAAATAAAAGTTGTATCTATGAAGTAGTGGTGGTTGTTCTCTCATTTTCTTTTTTTTTTTCCCCCTTTTTTTTTTCCTGGTTTGTTTTCTGGGGGAAGGGCCTGCCACTTGGGTTTTCAGTCAATGATGTTCCCTGAGTTAAGTCCTCCCACCTCCTCAAGGGGGTGGGCTCTGAGGAAACCAGTTTTTCAGGCTTTTGTTCTCTGAAGGTTTTTATATTTGTTCATTTGTTTTCTCTCGCCTTGACAGCTTTTGATGGTTTTTGGTGTTTAGAGGAAAGCAAACTGTACCCCATACTCCCTCTCAGAGAGAAGCCTCAGTCTGCTCCTCTGTGGATGCTGCAGAACACATAAGCTCCCCCTTGGCTGCTGGCAGAGCAGGTTCCGATTCGTAGTCCTTGGGGACACATGATCTCCTGCTTTTACACAAAACCACAGCAGCAGCAGCTGTCTGGGCAACTCCAGACCGCCAAGAGGTTCCAGGCAGCAATCACACACTGAGATTTTCCCACTGGCCCAGGCTGGGAGTGCCTGGTCTTTCCGGGTCTGAGAGCACGTCTCCCGGGGAGGGGGGGGGAGCACGTGTCTCAGGCTCTGATAGCCTGGTGCAGCATTCTGCAGTCTGGCGAGGCTCCCAGCCCCTCATGGGAGACAGACCCCATGGGTTCTCAGGCACGCTGGTGGGTCAGGGAACAAGACCTGGTTTCTCCACCACACTCTCTCTAGTTCAGTGCTGGGGTGGCTGTCTTGAGTCCGGAGTCCGGGGACTTAAGCCCCTGTCCCTACCACCCCAATTCCCACAATTTCCCGCCGCGATCCTTTGCTCTTTTTGAGTGCTTTCAACCAGACTCCAAGTTAATGCTGGTCCTCAGACGCAGGGCACTCTTGTATTGGGGTATTACTTTCCAATCGGTTGCCATTGGTGGCTCCTTCCCCGTTTTGTTTCTCTTCCAATATCAGTCCAACGTTCCCACTCAGCTTTACCTGCCCACTGGCGTCTTCTGCCCCTGAAGAGATCCAAACATGTATAATTCTGATCTCAGTCTGATTTCATGTGTCACCAGAGTTCTTCAGTAGGTAATCAGCTCTCTTTAGGGTACGGGTTGAAACGGCGCCTCCTTCTACTTCCCCGGCATCTTGTCTCCCCTCTATACGAATATTTTTAAAAAATTAAATAAATAAAAAATAGAAAAGGAAAG
>JAHRIG010000174.1:0-60215 GCA_020311275.1 Eira barbara
AGAAATACATAGAAATTTTAAAATGTGAAAAGAACTCCCAAATTTATCGAGTTTTCTGTTTGTATTATTTTACTAGAGTAAGTTCAATGCACCATGGGTAACAGCTTGGGAAAGTTATGTATTCAGGGTAGCAAGTTATATGTATGTACATGGCTATACATGAAAAAGCAGATTGTACAAAATGCATACTGAAATGTAAAGAAAATATATTTTTTAAATTATTAATAACATTTTTGAAAAGTTGGTTATTCAGCACTATAATGCCTTAGAATCATCAATCCATTCATTCATACAATTATTTATTGGATGCCTTATTGAGAACCTCACTTGATACCGTACTGTTCAGAGGACTCAATTAATGGAGATTATAGTTGGTGGAAAAAGTGATTAGGGGAGGTGAACCATGAGAGACTATGGACTCTGAAAAACAACCTGAAGGTTTTGAAGGGGCGGGGGGTGGGAGGTTGGGGGAACCAGATGGTGGGTATTAGGGAGGGCAGGGATTGCATGGAGCACTGGGTGTGGTGAAAAAACAATGAATACTGTTACGCTGAAAAGAAATAAAAAAAAAAAGTGATTAGCAGCCATTTATTATTGAATTTTGAAAATAGCATAGAGAGTTCTTTTAGATTTTAAATTAAAGACTGTAGTCAGAGATATAGAAGGACACTACATCATTCTTAAAGGGAATATCCACCAAGATGATCTAACAATTGTAAATATCTATGGCCCCAATATGGGAGCAGCCAATTACATAAGAAAACTATTAATCAAGATAAAGAGTCATATTGATATGAATACATTAATAGTAGGAGATCTTAACACACCTCTATCAGTAATAGACAGATCATCATAGCAGAAAATCAATAAAGAAACAAGAGCATTGAATGACACATTGGACCAGATGGACCTCATAGATATATATAGAACATTCCACCCTAAAACAACAGAACACTCATTCTTCTCAAGTGCACATGGAACCTTCTCCAGAATAGACCACATACTGGGTCACAAATCAGGACTCAACAGATACCAAAAGACCGAGATCACAATGCTTTGAAACTGGAGCTCAATCATAAGGAAAATTTTGGAAAGAACTCAAACACCTGGAAGCTAAAGACTACCTTGCTTAAGAATGCTTGGATCAACCAGGAGATCAAAGAAGAACTTAAACAATTCATGGAAACCAATGAGAATGAAGACACTTCGGTCCAAAACCTATGGGATACAGCAAAGGCGGTCCTAAGGGGGAAATACATAGCCATCCAAGCCTCCCTCAAAAAAACTGAAAAATCTAGAATACACCAGCTGTCTTTACACCTTAAAGAACTGGAGAATCAACAACAAATCAAACCAACTCCACACACAAGAAGGGAAATAATCAAGATTAGAGCAGAGATCAATGAGGTAGAAACCAGAGATACAGTAGAATATATCAATGAAACTGGAAGCTGGTTTTTTGAAAGAATCAATAAGATCGATAAACCATTGGCCACACTAATCCAAAAGAAAAGAGAGAAAGCCTAAATTAATAAAATTATGAATGAAAAGGGGGAGATCACAACTAACATCAAGGAAGTAGAAAAAATCATCAGAAGTTATTATCGACAGTTATATGCCAATAAGCTAAGCAACCTAGATGAAATGGATGCATTCCTGGAAAACTATAAACTCCCAAAATTGAACCAGGAAGAAATTGACAACCTGAATAGACTGATATCTAGTAACGAGATTGAAGCAGTGGTCAAAAACTTCCCGAAAAACAAGAGCCTGACAGATTCCCTGGGGAATTCTACCAAACTTTCAAAGAAGAAATAACACCTATTCTCCTGAAGCTGTTTCAAAAAATTGAAGCAGAAGGAAAACTTCCACTCTTTTTATGAAGCCAGCATTACCCTGATCCCCAAACCAGGCAAAGACCCTACCAAAAAGGAGAATTTCAGACCAATATCACTGATGAATATGGATGCTAAGATTCTCAACAAGATCCTAGCAAACAGGATCCAAGAGCACATTAAAAAGATTATCCACCATGACCAGGTGGGATTCATCCCTCGGTTACAAGGATGGTTCAACATTTGCAAATCAATCAGTGTGATAGAACAAATCAATAAGAGCAGAAAGAAGAACCACATGGTTCTCTCAATTGATGCAGAAAAAGCATGTGGCAAAATCCAGCATCCGTTCCTGATTAAAATGCTTCAAAGTATAGGGATAGAGGGAACATTCCTGAACTTCATAAAATCTATCTATGAAAGACCCACAGCAAATATCATCCTCAATGGGAAAAAGCTTGCAGCCTTCCCGTTGAGATCAGGAACACGACAAGGATGCCCACTCTCACCACGCTTGTTCAACATAGTATTAGAAGTCCTAGCAACAGCAATCAGGCAACAAAGAGAAATAAAAGGTATCCAAATTGGCAAGGAAGAAGTCAAACTCTCTCTCTTCACAGATGACATGATTCTTTATATGGAAAACCTGAAAGACTCCACCCCCAAACTACTAGAACTCATACAGCAATTCAGTAACGTGGCAGAATACAAAGTCGATGTACAGAAATCAGTGGCTTTCTTATACACTAACAATGAAAATACAGAAAGGGAAATTAGAGAATCGATTCCATTTACTATAGCACCAAGAACCAGAAGATACCTGGGAATAAACCTAACCAAAGAGGTAAAGGATCTGTACTCTGAACTAGTTAAATAATCTAAAATTGGGGAGGAGCAGGGTGACTCAGTCGGTTGTGTCTGACCCTTGATCTCAGCTCAGGTCTTGACCTCAGGGTGGTGAGTTCGAACCCCATCTTGGGCTCCACTGGGTGTGGAGTCTGCTTAAAAAGAGAAAAAAAAGAATTAAAAATTGGACTATCTGAGCCAGGAAAAAAAAAGAGGATATAAAAAATGTAATATGAGCGGCTCACATCTCAAATTATTTCTATTAAAGTCTAGCGAAAATAAGCCAAAAACAGTTTATCTACTTAATGTATCATAGACACCGATTAACAAACAACTGCTCGGTGAAAAGCAAAAATCATAAATAACGAGAAGGGGATCAATAATGCCAATGTCTTCTCTATACTCACATATTTTTCTTGCTATGAAGTACAGAAAAAATGTCTTTGATTTACTGTAAGAAAGATGGTAAAACCTTGAGCAAAGGGGCGCACGACATCTCTCACTCTTGTCACTTGAATCTGCGGCAGGTGCGTGGCCACCTGCGCCCCCCGGGTGATCTGGCTGGAACTAGAGCACCAGCCGCAGGGCAGGCGCGAGGGAGCCGAGTCAGTCTCCGCCGCAGCAAGCGTGCAGGAGGCGGGCTGTGTCCCCATGGACTAGTTCCCTTACCCTCTGTGCTCTCGTGTGACACCAGCACCCCCCCCCGCCCCCGTCCGCTGTTCCTGGACCAGAACCGCCTACGGACCTGGCCCCTGCGCGGGGCAGATGATGGGGCGGTCCCACCCTGGGCAGTCTCTCCCTACCGACAAGTAAAACATACTCAGGTCAGGACATGAATGTTGACTCGGGAAAACCTACCAGGTGGGATCTGGAATCTGAAGAGGGGGTCCAAGTTTCAGTCCTGCAGGTGCCCGACGCTGGTACCTTGGCCACGGTGCAGTCTGGGACCGGTAAGCTATTATATGGCAAACACTGAAACGTGCGCCCCATTCAGTCCCAGGTGGGGACCTGGTCCCATCTGTCTGATTTGGCTTTTTGTTAAAAGATCAAGAACTCTGAAGTAATATGGAATTTCCTCGTCTATAGTTTTTAAAACTTTGTTTCTGATTTTAAAAGTTCTTCATGGTTATAGGAAAATATTTGGGAAATACGAAATGATTTAGGCAGAAATACATGCCCTTCAAAACCCCAACTCCGGTAAATGAGGAGTTCAAGTCTTAGTCCTTTTACTTCCAAAGTGCTTCAAGTTCATTTCTTTACCATGTTAGCATAGCTTTCTGTATTGGACATACTTGTAATTAACACCACCTATGTCTGAATGTGACAGCATCGAGAAGTGGGAATGAGGATTCAACTTTATTCAGGCAAGCCTCTGTGCTAGCTGAAGGAATTAAGGGGGTGTCCAAGGGACCATCTGCCCCCACCCTCACTTGCCTGAGTATCTGGGTCAGGGACAGGCTCTTAGAGCACAGTGAGGACACAAAGCTGTGTCCACAGTGAGCAGGAAAGGGTGTGGCAACCCCTCACACTGCACTCTGGGGTCTCACACTCTGGGTTTCCCTGGGGAGGACGCTTTCTGCCACCCACCTGGAGTTCTCATCCCCCTGCCTCAGCTGCCTGTTTAAGGGAACCCCACCAGGGGGTGGCCACAGTACATTTTTCTAATTAGGTTTCCAGAATGCTCAACAAATGTTGAGTCGACAAGCATAGTCTTAAAATTCCTCTTCGTAAAAATTGAGGTTGTGACCACTGGTGGTTCTGACCTGTGCCTGGCAGAGTCCTTTCCTTTCCTATCTGCTTCCTCACCTCCACCACTGTTCCTGCCACTGACGGGGCTTCTCTCCCCACGGATGCAACTCCCTGTCCCAGGGATGGCTCCCTCCTCCTGGAGGACCCGCTCTCCATCATCAACTAACATCCAAGGACCCTCAGTGTGGTGTGTCTTAGATGTCTTAGAGGACACATTCAATTTAATATCTTTATCTTAGAAGAAAACATAAAAATATATCTTCATGATTGAGGCAGGCAATGACTTCTTAGATATGACACACAAAAGAAGTAAAAAAATTGGTAAATTGGGCTTCATCAAAATTAAAAACCTTTGTGCTATTATCCAATAATTAGTACTATTAAATAAAGTAGAGACAAACCACAGAATGGAAGAAAATATTTACAAAGCATATACCTGATAAGAGACTTCTCTCCAGAATATGTGAAGATCTCATACAAGTCAATAATAAGATAACTAAACCAATGGGAAATGGGCAAAGGATGTGTATAGACCTCTCTCCAAGGAAAACATACAAATGGTAACTGGCACACACACACAAAATGTGCAAAATCATTAGTCATTAGGGAAATGCAAACCAAAACCATAATGAGATACCACTGGAGACACACTAGGACAGCTAAATTAAAAGACAGAAGCAGGTGTTGGTGAGGGTATGAAGAGATGAGATCCCTCATACATTGCGGCAGGAATATAAAATGACATATCTGTTTCAGAAAACAGTTTGTTCCTCAGGATGTCAAACATAGATTTATCACAGGATCCAGCAGCCCTACTGGTAAACGTGTCCCCAAGAGGAGTGAGAACAGAGGTCTGCAGGAAAACCTGCACACAAGTGTTCACATCAGCATTGTCTATAAGGGCCCCAAAGTGGAAACAACCCAGTGTCCATCAACTGCTGAAGGCATACAGAAAATACGGTATACCGTCCAATGAAATACTCGGTGTAAGAAGTACTGATGTATCCTACCGCCTGGGTGGGCCCTGGAAAATACTATGCCGAGCGAGAGAATCCAGTCAAAAAAAGACTGTATGTTCTATGATTCCACTTGCACCGAGTTTCCAGAAGAGGAAAATGTCTAGAGACAGAAAGTGTGCTAGTAATATTACTAATTAGTAATAGTGAGCACTGGATGGGGGGAAGCATAGAATATATGGCATACCTGCGCATGCATGTAAATTTCCTTGGGAAAGGAATGAGAATGTTCTCAAATTAGAGTGTCGTGGCAGTTTCCCACCCTGTAATTGTACTTGAAGAACACCGTGCACTTTAAATGGGTGAATTTTATGGTACGTGAATTTTATCTATTACAGGTTTAATCTGGCTTTTCCCACCAGAAACTAATATTTAGAAGAGCTGCACTTTCCATCTGCTACTTTAGCAAATCATGTCTCAAGACGTCTGTGGCCCTCAGAAACAATTCGTTAAGGAATTACCACACCCTGCCCCAGCACTGTCAGCAATAAGTTATCTTTTGGAGAGCCATGGACTTATGTTTAAATCCATAAAAATTTAAGGAGATAAAATAAGAAGAATAAAGGAGATCAATAGTTCTACAATTATCCACAGAGCTGCAGCATAATTATATTCCAGACATCTATACCCTTAATGGACTTCTGATAAGAAGCTATGGATTAATCACCCACATTAACTTGGGCTGAGTTGCAGAAGAAAATCTACATTTATAATTGTGTCACTTTTGGGAACCTGGGTGGCTCAGTGGGTTAAAGCCTCTGCCTTCGGCTCAGGTCATGATCCCAGGGTCCTGGGATCGAGTCCCGCATTGGGCTCTCTGCTCAACAGGGAGCCTGCTTCCTCCTCTCTCTCTGCCTGCCTCTCTGCCTACTTGTGATCTCTGTCTGTCAAATAAATAAATAAAATCTTTAAAAAAATAATAATTGTGTCACTTTTGCCTGCTTTGCAGAATTCTACTCTAGACTGAAGTGCACTATAAAAAGATACATCTGTAATCAACCACCATTGAGAAGAAACATGAAAGAAACGACCTCATTTACATAACAAGATCAATAACAAAAAATCAAAAGATATGACAAGAATTTTTTGAAATAATGTACAAAGCCTACGTGAGGAAAACTTCTATTCCACACAAGGTAAGTCTTCTTCATTCTGTTTATTCAATTTCTTTTTAGTAATGATACCTAATGCTTTGAAATTTCAAGTGATATTTAATAACTTTAAAGAAGGATGTACAATTTCCATCTGTAACAAACATGACCTAAGTTAAGATGCACAGCTCTCAAAGTACATTTCAATAAATATATTTCCTTCCTGGACTGTCCACTGTGAGGGACTCACTGAGCTTTAGGCCCAAAGTGTATCAGAAGCAACAGGACAATTTAAAAGGCATGTGTTACTTGATAGATATTTTATGAAGACTATTTCTTTTCATCTCCATTAAGAGCTCTAAAAAGAAGACAGTATTTCCACTATGTGAGCAAGAAAGCTACTTCCAAGATTTGGAAGCTCTGCTCCTGGCTGATGAAATCAGATCTTCCTGTTCCAAAGTCCCTATTCTTCCCACTTTCCACTGTCCATTGGTGCATTAATCTAATAAATAGTATGGAAAATATGAAAGGGGAGTGCTTTGCTTCTAGGTTCTTTAGACCCTGAAGATTTTCTGTTTTCATTGGATTCTTACTACTTAATCTCTCAGATCTGAATTATAAATGCAGACTTCTTATCCTCACTGTGAAATTATAGACAGTTTTTGAGCAAAGTCAGTAATTCTACATTGTATCTTTTGAAGTACCTAGAACTAAGATGACAAAAGAATAGACTTGACAGATGCACAGAGAGTCTTCCAAGGAATACGGGTAGAAGGGAAAAGGAATCAATAATAATTTGACCAGGAAAATCTGTCTTAAACAACGGATTTTGTGTAGATATACTCAGTGTAATTGAAATGTCAGTTATTCCCAAGTTAATATATACATTTAAAGTGAACCCAGTTAAAACACCAACAGGTTTTGATCTCCCGTTTTTGTTTTAGTGATGAGGTGGTGAGGTCCTTTAGTCAAGCCAATTTAGAAGTTCCCATGGGGAAATAGACCAAAAAATTTTCCTAAAACTCTGAACAACAGAGAGTGACATTGCCTACCAGGTAGTAAACATTTGCCCCCCTGTCCACCTGCAAAATGCCTTTGTCCTATCCCAATGTCCCCCAAAGTCCTAACCCATTCCAGCATCACCTGTAAGTTCCAAATCTCATCGTCTAAATCATCCATGTCAGGCATGAGTATGATTCTGAGTAGAGGCCACGCTCAGAAAGACTCCATCTGTGGACCTGTGAAGAGAGAAAATAGCTATCTTCTTCCAGAACAACATGGGGAGGCAGGTACGGGAAAGACATTCCCACTTCCATAGAGGGAAACTGAGAAGAAGAGAGGGTCACCAAGTGAGTCCAAACTCAGCAGAACAAGTGCCATTAAGGCTTGGAAGATCCTCTGAGGCTTGGTGCCCTGTCCCCTGGGCTCTTGGGGTGGTCCTTCTGGCCTGGCCTTGAGCCTCTCTGTCCTCTGTCTCCATGTCCACATGTGTGTCTTTGGAGTCATTCTTCCTTGTTCCTGAAGGACAGCCCATGTTTTCCCGCAGTTAGCTCTGGAAGCCCACTTCCTGCTTCTAGAATCTCGCAGGTTTTGGACCGCCTCCCTTCATTTCTTCCTGTCTCTGTTCCTTCAGGAGAAGCTGGTGGTGTTTCTGCTGATACAACATTCCGTGAAACCTTGCTGGTCTATGGTGTACATCATGGGACACCCATGCCATTAGATCCCTCCGGCCAAACCCCATCTCTGTTCCTGGCTCTGCTGAGATGTTTGAGTGGATCCATAGGGTCCCAGCTCATGTCTTCAGCAGAAGGTTGCCCAGCCTCATGCTTGGCCCTCTCTCCTGAGTGTCCTTTATCAGCCACAGATGGCCTTGTTTTCCAACTCCCAACTGGGATTGGCTTGGGACCTCCCAGTCAAGTGCTAGTCTGTCTTTGCTGAGCAACCCCTCCTCAATTTATCTCCTTCCTCACACATTGCTACGAGCTGCATGGAGCCCTGCTTGGAAATCTCTTCAGTTATCCTCAGGACCTCCTCAGCTAAATCTCAGCTAAACCTCTCCATATTTGCCACTTGTAAATTCTGTTTTCCACCGAACAAAAGAATACAGTTCAGTCGAGTTTTCTGCCACTTTGCAACAAAGATGACCTTTTCTCCAATTTCAGATAACATGTTCCTCTTTTCCTTTTAAGACCTCACCAGAAGCACCTTTAACATTTGTATTTCTGCCAAGATTCTGGTCATCAACAACTCGATATTCACAATGAAAAACTTTCTCTGCCATGCTTCTTCCCAAGTTGTCACCAGAATCCCCCTTAACATCCATTCTTCCTTCCCAGTTCCGAAGCCACTTTCTTCGGGCACTGCCATAACAAACAGTCACAAACTTGGTGCCTGAACAGAAGCGTTAAGGTTTTGACAGGGCTAGGGCAGGCTGTTCCTTCTGGAGGCTCTGAGGCAATCATTTGCTCCACACTCTCTCCTGGTTTCTGGGGGCTGCCACCAACCCTTGACATTTCTAGAACTGTTGATATATTGCTCCCATCTCTGCCCCTGTCTCCACATGGCATTCTCCTTTGTGTTTCTGTGTGTCCTTTTCTGCCTCCTACAAGGGCAATCTCATCTGATTTAGCACCCGTGCTAATCTAACAGGATCTCATCTTGATTTTTTACTGTACTACTGTGTTGCCCAGGCCCTACTGCCAATAAAGTCACATTCCGAGGTTCTGAGAGGATAGGAATTTTGAGGGTCACTCTTCAACCCACTACAGTAAATTAGACTTCAAGCAAACTATTAGTAAAAAACAAACAAACAGAACAAACAAACAAACAAAAAACTTGTCCAGAGCTTGCCCATACAAGATAGCATCAGGGCTTGTTTCTCCTGCTGGGATTTTCTGAGTGAGCTCCTCGAGCCTGATTTGGCCCAATGAAAAGTCATGATTTAGACCAATCCTTCCCTTCTGTCAGTAAATTACAATTTTTGTCTCAGGCTCCCAGCATTGAATTTTCCTTTTGCTTTGGTTGACTTCTGGAGTGATAACACCACAGTGCTGAACATACGGATGCTGTTATGTACATTAGGCTGTATGGCCCCCTTGAGGGGTTTCTGGGGGTTTCCTGGGAATCATAGCAACCAATCTCATTCACATTTTCACACCATATTTACTACTATTTTCTAGACTCCAGCTACTTCTACCAATTTCCTGCATTTCCATCCACATAGAAAGTCCATTTCTCCCTCTCTTAGTCTCTGTGGTGTACAGGAAACCTGCATCCCACTCTTCCCTTTCACAGCACTGATGCGACTGGACGTTCCCTGAAGCAGACTTCCAGCCCTCCTGCCTCTTCCTCCTCAGATGGCAGTCCTTATTATGAGGTCCAGTGCAACACTTGTAGTTTCAGTAAAGCCAGTTTAAAAATAACTGTAATCTCTCAACATTTTGTGAGATAAGCAGCTGATCGTCTTAAGGATTCCAATACCATAGGTTTCATCTTGCTCCATTGTGCTGTTACTAATGTTAATGTTACTTACAGTAGTGTTTGTTTTCTGATACAAAATCAGTTTTAAGAAACTTCTTATAGTTAGGGTATAGAAGCAATTTTGAGGGCCAACTTCCTTATATCTGTCTTTCCTCAATTCCCTGGACATGTAGTATACATACCAAAATGCGACCATGGGGCACCCAGGTGGCTGAGTTGGTGAAGCGTCCGACTCTTGATTTCAGGTCAGGTTATGATCTCGGGCTCATGAGAGCGAGCACTGTGCCCAGCCCTGAGCTGGGCATGGAGCCTGCTCAAGATTCTCTCTCCCTTTGCTCCTCTGTCCCTCCCCCATTCCTCTTTTTCCCTTCCTCTCTTTAAAAAAAAAATGCAGCCACAAATGTCATATACTGCACTGATCTGCTTCCAGACTCAGAGCTCTGTTCTTTTATCCCAAGCAGAACTGTTTCCATCTTGTCCAGAGCCACATGACTGTCAATGCAGCGTCTAGGCAGGACTTCCTGAAGACGGTGGGTGCTGCAACCTTACTTCCATGAGAGCAATGTCAGTGGTGCTTGATGCATGAACAAAGTATGTGTGCATTCAGCTTTGATGCAGGTTGAGAGAAGACATGAGAATGGGTGCACTCGGTGCAGCACCCAACGGAGAGAAACATAACAGTTTAAGGGAACCACCACTACTACTAGGGTCCCGCTCTACAGTAGTTGTGGGTTGAGGACATATATGAGAATTGTAGCAAAAATGGGTGGTTTTGATTTTGAGCTGCTAGAACGGTTGTCGGAAAGACTCCTATAATCATATCATGAGGCGCCAGCCCCACCATGTACCACCCTCCCTTGTCCTTTTATGTGAAGGGGAAAATAAGTTTCTAATAATGAAAAAAAAAAACAACATTAATTGTTTTGGAGCTACTATTTCTTGCAGTGGAATGCAGATCCTAATTAATTCACCACCATTCTTCGCTTCTCTTCCAAGAATAGTTCTTAAGCTTGCATAGTAGTTACTGAAAATGTCAATATAATTTCCCTATAATTCTTCCTGAGATGTATATGGATAAAACCAATCAACGTTACATGGTATAAGTGTGTGCAATTTCATTTAAAACAGCCATGCAAGGCCATATATTCTATATTCTCATATAAAACATCAATAAAACAAGTTCCATGTAATTAAAAGACAAAAAAATATTAAAAACTAAATAAATATTTATCAGGGGGTGGGAGGTGGAAGAAATTGGTAAACTGTTCTCATTTTTCAATTTAAATAAATTGAATTTTAAAAAGAAATAAAGGGGAAATTTGCCTTAAAACTGTTTCTACCTGTGGGGCACCTGGGTGGCTCAGATGGTTGGGCATCTGCCTTTGGATTGGGTCATGGTCCCGGGGTCCTGGGATCGAGTCCCGCATCGGGGTCCTGGCTCGGTGGGGAGTCTGCTTCTCACTCCCTCTCTGTTCCCCCTGCTTGTTCTCTCTCTCTCTCTCTCTCTCTGTCAAATAAATAAATAAAAATAGAATCTTAAAAAAAAAAAAACTATTTCTACCTGTAACTTTTTTAAAACATTTTTTATTTCTTTTCAGCGTAACAGTATTCATTGTTTTTTCACCACACCCAGTGCTCCAGGCAATCCGTGCCCTCCCTAATACCCACCACCTGGTTCCCCCAACCTCCCACCCTCCGCCCCTTCAAAACCCTCAGGTTGTTTTTCAGAATCCATAGTCTCTCATGGTTCATCTCCCCCTCCAATTTCCCTCAACTCCCTTCTCTCCATCTCCCCTTGTCCTCCATGTTATTTGTTATGCTCCACAAATAAGTGAAACCATATGATACTTGACTCTCTCTGCTTGACTTATTTCACTCAGCATAATCTCCTCCAGTCCCATCCATGTTGCTACAAAAGTTGGGTATTCATCCTTTCTGATGGAGGCATAATACTCCACAGTGTATATGGACCACATCTTCCTTATCCATTCGTCCGTTGAAGGGCATCTTGGTTCTTTCCACAGTTTGGCGACTGTACCTGTAACTTTTAAATAGCTTTAGCTGGGCTAAATTTGAATAGTAAAAAACTTGGAAATGTCCTGATTAAGTGCTCTTTTGTTTGATTCTAATTAAGTATTCATCTGTTTGTGATTTTCACATATGGGCAGGTGTGGATTTATTAATTGCAAAATCTCTGTTGAACTGGTGCATCTGAAAATGTTCAGGGAAGACCCATAGTTCGAAGGAAGAAGGACTTTTCCAAGCAGTGGGCTTCATTTCATCCTTTCAAAGGACAATCACCCTGATGTTTTTGGGTTTTCTCCCCCTATGTATATGGTGATGTCACATCAAGTTAGAAAGATACTGCACAATGATGGTGAAAGTATTTTCATGTGTGTGTGAATAAAGGGACAGTGCCGGTGGAGCTGGGTCCCACAGCTGAAAGGCTAAGCTGTTCTCCTCTCTCTCTCTGTTGTCGCTGCATGGAGAAGAAGGGCATGTCAGCACATTTGGCCACATATTTCACAATGAAAACACAAAGTAAATGCTTTTTAGAATAGTCAGATCATTTAAAATATGGACCATAAAAATACAAACAAAAGTAAAATAAAATAAATTTAAAATGGAATACAACAAAGTAAAATGTGGACCATAGATACATGATGACTTGCAGAGGGAACATGCATCAGCTTTAGCGATTACACCCAGGAGTGTGAGTGAAGGAACACAGGGCAGAATTGAAGAAATGAAACCAGATTTTTTTTTTCGGCCTTTCTCACTCCACAACCCCCTCCCCCAGAGAAGCCAAAGCAGACTTAATGCACAAAAACCTTCCTGTGAATATAGGTGGTTACTACCTAATGAAAAAATGTCTGATTCAGCAGGAAGATCCAACTATGAATGTGTCTGCACCTAATACAGTCTCGAAATGCATAAAGCAAAAGTTAACAGAGCTAGGCCCAGAAAAGGACAAATAGGGAGACCAACCACCATCACTGCAAAACAACAAGGGATAGGCTTCGAATCCTGACAATGCTAACTGAGATATTGTGGAAGAGAAGTGTTCTCAAAAGAGGAAGGGTATATGAAAGCCAAACAGGAAAACATAAAAAGATGCAGAGAATCTGGCGTGGTGGAGAGATAAGGCCAAGGGCTGATCAGAGGGAAATTCGAAGAGTATTATCAAGGGAACCTTGATTCAGAGGGGATGGACTTTGGCATGTAGACAGGGAAAATATTCTTTTTTTTCCTTTTTATTTCTTTTCAGCATAACGGAATTCATTGTTTTTGCACCACATCCAGTGCTCCATGCAATACATGCCCTTCTTAAAACCCACCCCTTGGCTTCCCCAACCTCCCACCCCCCCGCCCCTTCAAAACCCCCAGGTTGTTTTTCAGAGTCCATAGTCTCTCATGGTTTGTCTCCCCTCCAATTTCCCTCAACTCCCTTCTCCTCTCCATCTACCCTTGTCCTCCGTGTTATTTGTTATGTTCCATAAATAAGTGAAACCATATGATAATTGACTATCTCTGCTTGACTTAGTTCACTCAACATAATCTCCTCCAGTCCTGTCCACGTTGCTGCAAAAGTTGGGTATTCATCCTTTCTGATGGAGGCATCATACTCCATAGTGTATATGGACCACATCTTCCTTATCCATTTGTCTGTTGAAGGGCATCTTGGTTCTTTCCACAGTTTGGCGACCGTGGCCATTGCTGCTATAAACATTGGGGTACAGATGGCCCTTCTTTTCACTACATCTGTATCTCTGGGGTAAATACCCAGTAATGCAATCACAGGGTCATAGGGAAGCTCTATTTTTAATTTCTTGAGGAATCTCCACACTGTTCTCCAAAGTGGCTGCACCAACTTGCATTCCCACCAACAGTGTAAGAGGGTTCCCCTTTCTCCACATCCTCTCCAACACATGTTGTTTCCTGTCTTTCTAATTTTGGCCATTCTGACTGGCGTAAGATAATATTCTTAAGGACTGCAGGAAACTGACCCAGGATAAAGTGAGTGCATTGTGCAGTGTGTCTGTCCTAAAAGTTTTTAGTAAAGATCGAGACCAAAATCCAGAGCAGGAGAGAGACAGTCCTTCCCAAGAGATTGCACTGGCGGGAGGAAACCCAGCCACACATACTCTCTGAGTGACTCCAGACAAGAAGAGTGGCAATGAGTTGGCTGGGACTACATAGGACAAAAATGGGAGAGGCAGAGTTAAGGGGAGTGGTTTATGGCCCTTAGAACAAAGCAAAGGAGAAGGGGAAAAACTCCATCCTGAGACTTAGGACTTTCCGAAACATGAAAGTTTCCAACTGTGTGAAGAAAAATAAATCACAGATCTGGAAAAAACAAAATGCACGGAGAATGGGAGGGCCAATTGGGTGACATGAGAACAAAGATCATTTGAGTATTCCATGAAGAAGAAATTGATGTTCAGTGTTTGGGACATGTAGTTGACATCAGATTCTTAGGGAATTTTGAAAATCTTAGTGGAAAAAACCCTCTGGAGCCAACTCATTTCATTCAACCTCATTTATCCAGACTCTACTCACATGGCTGACTCAGTTTTGTGGTGCACACCAGTGGATAGTGGCACCTCCCTGTCTAAGATGGGAGTTAGACATGTAAATACTTTGGGATAATAAAATGTTACATGATCTGTGAAAACAATATACACACAATCCTGCCAGTGAGGAGAGGTAAGTTTATGCAATGGCACAAAAATTCCAAAGGTCTTTGTCCTTAAAGAATAAAAGTTATTTCTTATTCATTTGTCAAATGCAGGCTAGCAAGGACAAGGAGGCAAGATGTCATTCAACCGGTAAGAAAAGATTTAATGTCCAGTGATTTTGTTGTTGTTGTTATCTGTCATTGAGAAGGGTGGCATTTGGCTAAAAAAATCGGTGTCTGAGAGCTTTGTCCTGCAATGTATGGAGGCAAGTAACAGCAGCCCAACAGCAGTAAATCCTGTGCTTCAACATGAAATCGGCTTGAATATTTAGATGAAGAGAAGAGTTTGTTTTTAAACTTGAAGGGAACACATCCTACCAACAAAAAGAGAGGAGGGGGCCCGATGGACATCCAATGGACATTTGCTACAACCATAATCTTGGTATTAGAAACATGTCAAGTAATAATCTGTTCTTAAAAGGTACCAAGATCCAACTGTGATGTCCCGAAACAATGAAAAAGCGAATTCTCTCTTTTCTCTGCCTCCTTCTGCAAGTGTGCTTCATTACTACACATCTGGGTGGCATGGTGCTTTTGTTCCTTCACGAATGTGACCATCTTAGGTTGCTTTTTGTCCAGGAGATGAATCACACGGGAGCGGGGAAGGGAAGCATTTTAGTCCCATTTTAACTTCCTCAGGAAGAACTCTTCCCCAGGTCATCCTGCCTGGGATCAGGTATTACTTTACAGTGTGCCACCTGCTGTGAAGATCAGGGGGATGGAAGGGGTTGCCAACAATTCACGGACAAGGGGCACCTGGGTGGCTCAGTGGGTTAAAGCCTCTGCCTTCGGATCAGATCATGATCCCAGAGTCCCGGGATCGAGCCCCACATCGGGCTCTCTGCTTGGCAGGGAGTCTGCTTCTCCCTCTGCCCTTCCCCCTTCTCATGCTCTCTCTCTCTCTCAAATAAATTAAAAAAAATCTAAAAAAAATAATGAAATGGTGATGGTCGTGGTAACATGGAGAACCTTGAAAATACTATGTTAAAGAAAATAAGAGAAAGACAAGTACCATATGGTTTCACTTGTATTTAGAATTGAAAACAAAACAAAAGAAAACAAAACAAAAGAAAACCCAGATTCATAGATACAGAGAAGAGATTGGTGTCTGCTGAGGAGAGGAACTTGGAGTCCTGGGAAGGCAGAGGGATGGAGCTGCAGGGTGGGGGGAGGGGCTGCTTCTCTTCTGTCCCCTCCCCCTCCCTCAGGAGCCCTTTGTGACCAGACAATAGCTCTGTGATGTGGGCGTGAGGCTTATGTCTGCACCTCCACACCCAGGGCTCAGTTGCCTGAGGGCGGCAGTGCGATTGGTCACTAATTCTCAGGGCTCAGTTGCCTGAGGGCAGCAGTGTGATCAGACACTGATGAGTCTGTGAGGAAATGTCTGATGAGGAAAGAGATGGATAATTATCTCTTCCCTCAGGAATTCCTTACTGATGGTTGGCTGAGCCCCAGTCCCACTCTCTGGGCAGTTAATGGCATCCTTGCCTTCATCTGTGGACTGGGGCTCTTCGTCTTCTTACTTTCCTATTTCCAGCCTGATCCATCCTCACCACCAGGCAAAAAACACAGGAAGAGCAGGAAGGTAAGGAACCCTCGGCCCACACCCAGCAGAGTGTAATTCGATCATCTTTTCTATTATTCTTTCCACTTTTCTGAGTCACTGGAGAGACTCCTGAGATGGGAAAGAATAGAATTCTTAGGGGAGAGTAGACCACCATCCATCCAGGACAAGCCAGACTGGGCAGGGGTTAGAGGGACAGGAGGATTTCTCCCCAAAGATCTCGGGCCGGAGTCCAGGTGTGGTGGAGGGGTCCAGGACAGCGTCCCAAACACAGTGATCGGTGGTTGAGGACTGGAGGCTAAAAGCTGCCTCTCTAGCAGAGGTCAGGCCCCTGAACACTGGGTCACCAGCCGCCGTCCCATGACAGGTGTTTCAGGTGAATGTTCCCCCTTCAGGGCTGATTGAGGGCAGTACTGAGCCCAGGAGGTCCCAAGCAGCCCATAGAGTGGGGCTCTGGCCTTGAAAAGTGGGGTCCTATGTGAAAGAGTCCAGCTGCACCACCAGGTCTGAGATTGTGTGTGTTTCTTGAGCAGAGAAACAGTGGCAAACTTCTCACATAGAAAATCCTTCTGTACATTCCTCAAAGAAGGAAAACTGGAAATATTTGTAACCATGTTGAGAAGGAAATGAGTAAAATGAAAGAAAATCACAGCCCACCCCCCCTTAGTTAAATGTAGGAAGTCACACTACTCATGAGCAGCGAGCACCTGCTGCTGGGGTGGGGGCCCCAGCCTCCCCATGTTCTTTTATCTCAGTACCAAGCGGAGCCACGGAGAAGGAGAAACAGAAACCAGAAAAGCCAGACTCTGAAAGGTGAGCATCCACCACTCACTCCTGCGTTTCCCAGTTACACTGTGCCCCCTGCTCTGAGGCCCAGCCCCACTGTCTCCAGGACACCAGGGCCTGAGCCCATCCCTTAGGAAACAGAGCCCTGGGTGGTGGGTTGGGGGCTCCTGGGAGGGAGAGCACAACCCAGAGGCTTCCCAGATTCTGTGCCAGAACAAAGCCCTGAGGGGCTGGAAACGGGTGTCGCCCAGCAGGGGCCCCAGGGCCTGGACTGGGGGCGGGACCTCCTGCTCCCACTGCAGACAAGTTGTTCAACTCTGCTCAGATTCCTCTGTGAGGCGATGCAGTCCTTCCTCCCCCAGCAAGGTCATGAGTGAGAAAACACTTTGGAAAGGACAAAGCGATCCCCAAAATGAACCCTGTAATCACCGTGTGGGCAGGTGGCCTTGGACAGTGCTGTTTGGGGCTTCCAAGTCCAATCCCCCAAAGGTCTCCCCTAAAGGGACATTGTACCCTAGCCTCCCATAAGATCCCTGGACCCCGCCTTCTGCTGTGACCCAGTCTCCTGTTTCCAGCTTGCAGAAATTGCCTGCACGACCTGGAAGAGGTCCACAGTTTAGTCTCCCTTCTGCAAAGGTAAAGAATCTGCCCCCTTCTCCCCTGGGTGGGCCTCCCTGAGTCTATGGTGTGACCCCTGGGGCTGCAGGGAATGGCCTCTGGGGCTGTTGGGGGGGGGCTGGGAGGAGCCGTGGGACAGACTGTGACCAAAGCCCCGGGCTGAGGGACAGCAGGAGCATTGTGACATGGGTGTGGGGCATAGAGGGCCATGGGGTCCCCTCCTGGCCCCGGGCTGCTGCAGGGGCAGCTCACATCTCCTGTCTCCCGCAGCCACCTGGCGAGGCTCTCTGACCAGGGGAGCTTTCACCAGTCCTTACAGCAAGCAGCCCCAGGGCAGGTGCGCCGAGGGGCACCAGCTGGAGCCCGTCAGCCATGCAGGGAGCCTGTGGAAGACGCTGCTCCTGCCGTGGCCTCATCACCTACTCGTGCTCCGCTGACAGGGCCCCCTCGGCCTCTGGCCTCCACCCTGCCAGCGAGACCCCAAGAAGAGCAAACGAACTTAAAAAAAATCCTACTGGACACAGTGAGAAAGAACTTTCTTCCAGGTAATTCCTACTGGGCCTCTCTCATTCCAGCCATCTCAGGCCTTGGCCATGCCAGCTACCCCATTTTATCCTTTTCCTGGTGGTGGGAAAGTACCAAGTCCTTGTTCTTGCCTGGCACATTACAACACAAGTGCCAGCAAGAACACGTGTCCTGCCACCCACCAGATGCCTCGTTCTGGGGTGGTCTTACTAACAGGCAGATAGAGACTCATAACCCTTCGTTTGTCAATCCGGATGTCCAGAAGCTCCTTGAACTACTAATCAGCAAAAGGGTAGAACTGAAGAGTTGGAAAGAGAAAGAAAAGGTTGGGTCAGTTTTCAAACAGTGGTGCCCAGATGACCATGTGAGCTTCTGGGGCACTCTGTGGAAGCTGCTGGGTGCTGAGCAGAACACCGCCACCCCGCCATCCTTCTGGAACATGAAAAACAAAGCAGAGCCACTGGCCCAACCTCAGCTGTTCTCATCTCCCAAGGTCTTGGAAGACCGCTTGCAATGGAAACGCAGCCAGCTCTTCTGGGGTCTCCCCTCTCTGCACAGTGAGTCCCTGGTGGCCACTGCCTTGTTCTCTACTCACTCTTCTCCACCACAGGCTCCCTCTGTTTTATTCAATGGGACCTCTAATTACTTGACAGTTCTAAACCAGGATCAAATATCTTCACAGTTTTCCCATGCCCCACCATTGCTCCAGTGTGGGATCCAACCCCAACCCTCAATGCTAACCTTGCCCCAGCCCCAGGTCCCCCTTGCACCCTCTGTCCCAATAAGACCACCTTCTCTCCCATCCCAGAGGAGGACCAGTGGGGTATCTTGTCTTACATCCCAGAATAAGACACGATCCTTCATTCCAACTAAAATGCAACATCTGGAGTGGCCCTTGTTGCCACAGCAACAAGGAAGGGAGAAGACTTTACCCACTATGGAGAAAAGATCTCCAAAATTCTTTAGCCAAGTCCCTCCCAAGCTTCAAGAGGACCACCAGGCCTCCCAGGCCCACAGATCAGGTTCCACCTTTCAAGGGAACTTTGTCATCTTTAATATCCAGAAGCCACAGCTTCAGAGGAAGCTCAGCAGGGATAAACAACAAAGCAGCTTGCCCCACAAGGTTCAGCTGTCTCTGGAACTGAGGCGGCCTCAGGATGAATCCCCGGGGGTGAGTCAGGCACAGAGAGAGCAGGGGCTGTCAAGGCCCTTTGTGTTTAAAGGCAAAAGCAGCCAAGCTATATGGAGGACCAGGTCCAGATACCACAGGAAGTATCAAGCAAGATTCCAACTAGAGAAGAACTTTGGTAAGAGTCTACAGCAGTGTCTGAAGAGGACGCCAACAGGTCTCTTCAGGATCTCAGCTAGGTTCCCAGTGAAGGTTCTGGGAACCAACTTTGAGAAGGAGTTTGGAAGACCCTTGATAAGGGCCTTGGAGGGTGATCCAGGAAAATACTTATCCAGGGGCCCAGATAAGAAACATCTAGAAAAGACTTTAAAGATTCATTTGCACAGGAAATTGGGACAGATCAGTAAGGGTCTGATCCCTGTGACTGTGCGTCGATCCTGGTTTGTGGCCAGCCATGCTTTTCCCAAGTCGCAACCCCACATGGCTATCAGAAATTTAGCACCCTTGAAGGATCGGAAGCCCTGCATAAACACCTCCCATGAGCTGTCCTTCCTTTGTCCTAACACTCAGCAGAAGCTGGAAACACACATCATAAGTTTTCGAGTGAGGCGTAAGTGGGACCTACCTCTCCAAACTGTTGAACCCATAGATCTCAAACTACATGAAGCTCAACACTTGCCCTTTCCCCAGCCCCCCTTTCCGTGCTCAGCCACCTTTGTACCTGGGGCCCCCTCAAAAGCCAAATTTTACAAGTTCTTGGGGAATCCACCTCAGCCCCATCCAGGAGAGAAGGGTATAACTGAAAAGTCTGATCCCACTTCAGGGAGTCCCCTGCCTGTTCCTTCACCCATATGTGAGCAAATCCAGCAGGCCCTGGGAGGGACTTCACCGGGTGATGGCCATCAGTCCTCAGAGACATCTCTATCAAGACAGGAGGGCAGATCACCTTCTCAGGCCTCCATTCTCAGCCTCCCAAACAGAACCCTGCACAGCAAGACTGTTATGGGGGCCAAGAAAGACAACCTGGAACCAAGTTCAAGTTTAGCAATGGCCAGAAATGAGCTAAAAGAGGAGAGTGGGGGTCAGGCCTCACCAGACAAGGTAGCAACACTGAAGATGAAGCTCAGGTCCCAAACTCCAAGGTCTGAAGGGTCCACAGAGGCAATAGAGGCCAAGAAGGCCTCTGCTTGGAAAGTCGTCTTAAGACCCAGTGGGCTGGCCAACAAACCAGCCATTTATGTGGATCTGAGGAGATCAGGATATCCAGGTGCTAGGAAAAGCCCCTCACCATTTACAGTGTTGGTTGCTGAAGATTCAAAGGAGGTAAGCCTTAAAACAAAGGTGAGTAAGGTTGAGCTCCAAGAGAAGATAGTGTTGGAGAACCAGCCTGAAGGCCATACCACTGGTGTGCTTCCTCAAGATTCTTCCAGTGACATCCTCCTTCCAGACTTTGCCACTTGTGTGCTTGTTGAAGACAGTGGCACCAATGTGCTCCTGCCAGACTCTCACACTAATGCTGTCCTTGCTGCAGACATCTTGACCACTCAAGAGTCACCCTCCTGTTCCCAAATGGAACATGCCAGTGGAGAGACACCAGCTTCCCCATTGTCACATAACCTTAGCTCAAGTGGATCGAGCAGTGAGGGGCAGCGAGAGCCCTGTGGACCAAAGGTTGAGGAACCAAGTGAAAGCCAGAGCAACAGTGAGACCACTGATGAGGGAAAGGATCAGAAGAGACCCAAACCAGAAGAGAATGAAGACAGGTGTGCAGAACCGTTGGAAATCAGAGCTTCCCAAGCTAGTGAGATAGTCCACCCTTCCCAGGTCAGAGGATCAGGAGAGAGCCTTGGGAGCAAATACCTCCAGCTCATGCCACCAGAAAAGGGACATGTTTTTCCGGAAAGCCACTTTAGACAAAGGATGAAGAATTTTCTGCAGTGCCTTAATCCCAATAAAAAAAGCAAAGTACTGGAAGGCCCCCTTCAAAAAGGCAAGCTTGCATCGGCTCCTGCCCAGAGCTGGGTGCCAGTCAGAAGCAGATCGGTTATGGACAACCGGGCTGCTGAAACTCAGACGATCGTGACAGCTGTGGGACAAATCCTGGTGGAAAAATTGGGACTCCACCAAGGAATTTGGGCCTCAGAGATATATCAGCACAAGGAATTGCAGGCCCCAGTACATAGGCATTCTTGCCCCCACAGGGCTTTCGCCTCCACAGACCAGAAGAGAATGATGGGAGGGATATCCTCCAATCAGCAAGGTACCCCCAAGGGTCATAGCTGCCCTAGCAAGAGCCAGCTGATCAGAGACAGGAATGGCGAATGGGGAAGCCTCCCCAGGGACCTGGGGCCCCCAGGCAGACCCGGCCAGCACCGGCCAATGGTGGCAGGTGTCTCAGGTCGAGTTCACCATTATCCTACATGCAGTCTTCGAAAATATGTCTCAACCTATCAGGCAGAGAATGCTTCACACATCTTTCCTGGTCAGAAAGATTTCCTTCAAGAAAAAATCGAGTATATGCAAAGAAAGCCCATTTTTTCTCACATTAACACATCCCCTGTGTGCTAATGACTTCCCCGTGCCACAATTTTTGTTTCCCAAAAATATATGTTTGTTTGTTTGTTTGTTTGTTTTCTCATGAGTGGTGCTGGACTCTGTGTGTGCCCTGCTTGGGGGGGGGGGGGAGGATCAGGGTTTTCTCTCCCCGAGGGCCTGCTTTGGCTTCCAGAAGGAATGAGGCCTTGGATGGCCGGTGACCTCGGGGTCCACACCTGTCCCCTTCCTCACACACCTTCCATTTCCACAACAAGGTGAACAAGACCCAGAGTGGGACCTCGCTCTGCCCATCCTCTCCTGCTTTCCCTCCACCTGAAATTTGTGTGGCTGTAGGGAGGGTCTCCCAAGGCAGAAATTCCACTCAGGCTCCAGGAAGATGGAGTCCTAGATCAGAGTGGGGCCCGCAGTTGGGAGATGCAAGGCTGGCCCTGAGGGCAGAGGTGAGAAATCCTGCCCCACCCCTGTCTCCTGTGGGGAGTAGAGGACGACCACCCCAGGAACCTTCTCTTCCCAGAGAATCTCATCTTAGCTCCGTGTAGCCCCTCTTACACTCAGAGCAGCAAGGGATGAGCTCACTCCCGGTGCTGAGGGTGTGTGGGGTGCCACAGAGACCCCCAGGGACCAACCTGCCCAGCCCCAGGGCACTGAAAGGGCCTGCTCACCAGCACCCCCAGAAGGGGTTCTGGGGGATGGATGGGGTGTGGCTGTGGGCAGGGGCACCCTGCGCTTAGGGTGGGAGGCCAGGAAGGAGGCCAAGTGACAGGGTGAACCCATGCCTGGTGTGATGACTGAGGACCCTTGGTGTCCCACTGCCACCTATGGGCCCAGGGAGAAGTTAGAGATCCTGGGACTGTCCCCACAGGGTTTCCACCCCACACCAGCTGCCAAGTCCAGGGGTGGGGTGGTGGAAGGGGTGGGGTGGGGGTTGCACAGAAGCCACCTGAGCTCCCACATGGACCGCCAGGTGCCCAGAGGCAGCAAGGCCTTCAGGCAGAGAAGTTAACTTCTGCACAATTTGATAAGCTTGTAGGACTGCGGGCCCCGAGACAGACTTGTGGTCTGTGACCTTTACATACACATGTGGCCCAAGGACGGCTCTCAGGGGACTGGTGGGGACTCAGAGGCCAAGGGACTGGCCCAGTTCCTAGTCTTGGTTACCCCAGAGCCCATAAGGGCAGGAGGACAAGATGGGGCTTGTCCCACCCCCAGCTGGAAGGGACATGTCCAGAATGAGGGTGCAGTCGAGGAGGGCCCCCCTGTGTGCCCCGCTCCCAGCCCAACATCCTCCAGGGCCCCTCCTCACATCACATGGTGGAGAGTCCCACTCCAGGAGGGATCCCCCATCCAGATGGCAGCAGGCATGGCCCCACCCTCATGCTGTCAGGATACCCCATGTGGGAATGTATCTGGAGTGGGGGGCAAAGTGGGTGCAGTCCTGCTCTGCCACAGCTTCTCCCTGGAGCCAGGTCCTGCCTCTAGGACCCCAGGGTGGGCCAGCAGTGACAGTGTAGCCAGGACCCGGGGGAGGTGGGACAAGGACAGACAGTACCCCAGGCCCTTGGAAGCTCAGGAGAGGGTGGCCCAGAGCAGAGTCCTGAACCTGGGTGTTGCTAGGTGGTCCTAGTGGCATCAGTTCTGGGAGTTGAGGAGTCGGACGTGCACCCCACGCTCCTGTTGGTAGAAGTGCCGTGGACAGGAGGCTGGTGGAACAGCCAGAAACAGGAAGGAGCAAGTCCCCTTGCCCTTCTCCTGGCAGATGGTACAAGAAGGCCAGAAATGGAAAGCCCCATGCCGAGAGACCTTGTGCAGAGACCTCTGACAGAAACCCACACCAAGACCTCCCACAGAGACTCATACAGAGACCCACACTGAGACCTCTCACAGAGACCCACACAAAGCCCACACAGATCCTACACAGAGACCTCTGACAGGGGCCAACATCAAGAGCCCTCACGAACACCATGTCCAGGGATCATCAAAGCGCTCCCACACATACCTTATGCAGAAACTCTCACAGTGGCCAACACCAAGAGACTTCACAGAGACCTGTGACAGAGATCCACACAGACTTCTCTCAGACACACCTCAGAAACCAATCTGAATACCCACACACAGCTCTGCAGAGCCCATACAGAGGCTTCCCGGTGCCCTGCAGACACCAAAGACATACCTTGAACAGAGGCCTCACCTCCAACCTTAGGAGCCCAAGTAGCCACCCAGTGACAGGCCCTGCATGGATCTAAAGCCACTTAGCAAACTGGAAGTGCAGCTGTGCTCTACAGAGAAAACGCTTGTGTATTTTTTAATTACTTATGAAAAAGACTTAGATTCCCCCACGTAAACCTGAAAAATCCTTTCCTTCACAGATTTTCATTAGCTTGAGCTCCCGGCACAGTTTAAAGAATCAGAAACTGAAAACAAACAAAACTTTGCCATCGTCTAATGAGGGAAGAACTTTTATTTGTCCAGTTTTAGCTACGGTTTAGTGAAATGGCCTCAGGGGTCACGTTCTTTATTTTGTTAGGGACAAGTCCCTCCACCCAAAGTGACTTCTTCACGTTGGAAATGCTGTAGGGAGGCCTACAGCCATTGGGATGTGGGATGGAGTGAACCAGCAGAGAGGCCACTGACTCAGCTGTACAGACAGCACGCTCTTTGGCCCAGAGCAGCTTGTGGTAGGTTTGCGAGGCTTGCTTTATTTTTAAATCAAAGAACTCACAGTGTCAAACTCATGAAGCTGTTTTAGAAATGAGACAGTTCGGCAATATTTCTGTTATTGCCTTTGGTTTGTTTATATTTACTGTTAACAACATAAAATAATTAAATCTTTTTCTTTTTGTTCCTTTTAAAATATGATAGTATCCTGAGATGATATCACGTATACGTCCAGAATAGGAAAAAAATCACGAGCTAATGCTCAGCTATGATAGCTTAAACTTCTGGAGTATTCAGAAAGTTTCATATTGTAAAATTCTGTAAAGAATCTTAAGGCACATTCAGTTTCTATGACTCGGGAAGTCAGGCTGTGCTTTATATTATCAGCTAAAAAAGGGCACAGTGCTTAAATAATTTTAAAATCTTAGAAAATATTCCACTTAGTTGCTGCTTGAAATATACATTACCTCAATTAAATTACTTGGAAATTGGCATTTAAACATCTGTTAAATTTAAAAAGTATACATTTAATCAGCATTTCATTATAATAACAAAGATCTCACCATCTACCTAATATTTTCCAAACTGGGCACTTAGTTGAGACTCCATATTTCTCACTGGTCTTAAGAGTCCTGTTGCCCTGACTTGATAAGATCTAGATAACAGATCTCAAGTGTATGCCTAAATCTCTCAGGTCATCCGTTGAGGTGATGATGCCACAATCTTTTCTCTCAGAAAAGAGGAGGAGCTGGTGTCAATTCTGTGGGTATATATACGTTTGCTTTTTTTTTTTTTTTAATTTAATTTAATTTTTTTTATTTTTTTTAAAGATTTTATTTATTTATTTGACAGACAGAGATCGCAAGTAGGCAGAGAGGCAGGCAGAGAGAGAGAGGGAAGCAGGCTCCCCGCGGAGCAGAGAGCCCGATGCGGGGCTCGATCCCAGGATCCCGGGATCATGACCTGAGCCGAAGGCAGTGGCTTAACCCACTGAGCCACCCAGGCGCCCCTATATACGTTTTTTAATTAAGAAAAAACATAGGCAGTAAAATATTTTATGGACTCATAGTTATTAATGTTATTAACATTTTGAAATTTGTTCCCTTGATGATACTTTCTCATGTTACTGAATCACAGGAACTATGGAAAGTGGCCCTGGATAGCCTATAATGTCCAATCAGTAGTATTTAATAACCAAGACAACTCATCATTTCCCTATAGATGCCTGCATCCACGATATCCTACAATCATAAAAAATATACTTTCTTTTTTAAGTTTAAGCTACTTTTTTTTTAAAGATTTTTATCCATTTATTTGTCAGAGAGAGAGAGGGAGAGTGAGCAAGCACAAGCAGAGGCAGAGGGAGAAGCAGGCTCCCTGCCAAGCAAGGAGCCCGATGTGGGACTCGATCCCAGAACTCTGGTATCATGACCTGAGCCGAAGGCAGCTGCCCAACCAACTGAGCCACTCAGGCGTCCCTAAGTTTAAGCTACTTCTAAACCATGGTTTTAGTCAGAATAAAATTAAATTCTTGTAAGAGGTATAAAATAATGTAACTTTTAACAAAATAGACGGGAATTTTTGAAGTGCTACCGTTTTTTGAAGGAAAACATCACTGCCTCATCTCATCCTGATAACAAGAAATGAGATGACACAGCTCTTTGCTCTCAGCAATTTTATGTGTGTGTGTTGGTTGGTTCTGTGGATCAGATGCATTAGTATTCTTTTTTTTTTTTTTAAAGATTTGTGAGACAGACTATTTTTATAGAAGCGATAAATAGGACATGTGTCTTGTTAGCGTCGGTAGCCATTCTTACCCCACATGGAATAAGGGCGAGTGAGGAACTGACACAAACATTTTCTGGGAAGTGATTCCATTACCTAGAACCTTTCTCAGTAGAAGAAAAGATGGAAGATCTCAGGTAGGAAGCTGAGACACTTTTGCCCCACAAATAAGTACACAATTCATAGGCTATTAAAACTGGGAGGGCTACTGCAGACTCTTGGCTGGAAGGACTTGCAGACAGCAGATGAAGAAGGACAGGCACGTTTAAGGTCTCTTGGCCATAGCCAGGCCACCATTTACAAAATGTGCCCATAAGATAAGTAGGAAACAGAACTTGACCAAAGCATGCTGCGTGTCCTATCTTCCCTCCATTTACACAGGGAAGACACTGCCCTCCACCACCGCCTCCCCCCAGAACCCTCCCTCACTGTCAGACACTTACTGCAGACTTCAGATGAAGAAGTAGGTAAAGAAAGGAAGAAGAGGAAAAGAAGAGAAGAGAGGAGACAAAGAACCATTACCAACACACACACACACACACACACACACACACAATGGTGATGGTCTCTGCTTTATCCCAGCCACCTAGTTAACAAATGGGGATCCCATGGCACAGAGAGTCTTCCCAAGCCACATGCATACTCAGTTTCCACATCTGACTCTAATCCAATGCTTCCTCTGCTACACGACTTGAGCAATGTGAAAGGATCCCTTTCCTAAGTCAGACAGATGATATCCCTACAGGAAATTATTTCCACCACCACCAGATAATGGTACATATCACTATTTCAGAAAGAAAAAAAGGAAGAAAAAGTCATCTTGCCATTTAGATAATGAAAATTTCAGAGAATAGAAGCCTCTCTGGATCACAGTCTGGTTTTTCATTTGTTTGTTTTTTAAATATTTTATTTGACAGTGAGAGATAGTGAGAGAGGGAACACAAGCAGGGGAACTGGAGAGGGAGAAGCAGGCTTCCCGCCCAGCTGGGGGCCCGATGTGGGGCTCGGTCGTGGGATCGAGCTGGAGCCGAAGGCAGATGCTTAACGACTGACCCACCCAAGCACCCCAATGACAGTTTGTAATTTTTCTTTAAAAAGAAAAGAATGACAAATGGGAATTTAATTCTATTAACTTTCATGAAAATAAGTACAACGGAGTGTGTTCCACTTCTCCCTCTGGGTGGACTCCTTCATGAGAAGTGTACCTTTCTCTGCATCTTGAATCTGCCCACAATTCCAAGTAGTCCTCACAGATTTTGAGGATTGGAGGCAAAAGTACACAAAACCCAGTTCCTGGAGATACCATTCCTGCTTTGCTCATCTGAGAGGTGTGGGGAGTCCATTAGGAGTGAGACTGTTAGGGCTGATTTAATGTTAAAACCTGTTTAACTATTAGGGCCTGCTTAGCTAGAGCGACTCCATATTGCCTAGGTAGCCATATTGTTGTTTACATCTTTGGACTTCATTCCAGGAATAAAAGCTCCAGTAGTTCCTGGTATCAGTTCCAGGTATCAATTCCGGGAGTAAACGCCTTAACAATAGAAGCCATGTACCTTGAGGTCTGCAGTTATGCCCTATAAATCCAGATTGTGAGATCAGGATGGGGTCCCTCTCTTCAGAGGCGGCTCTGGCCAGTCAGTCTGACTTCTAATGATTGGCATAGAATAAAGCTTTGCATAACTTTCACTTTGTCTCAGTCTCATTCCCCTGGCCAGTCAGTCTGACTACTAATGCTTGGCATAGAATAAAGTTTGCATAGCTTTCACTTTGACTCAGTCTTGTTCCTTTGATAATGGGCCCCAACAGAGACCTTTTTGTGGAGAGGGTCACCAGGGGACTGGACAGGACAGTACACAGGGGTGCAGAAGGAACACATTAGAACTTCTATTTGGAAACTTT
Organism: Eira barbara; assembly: GCA_020311275.1. Classification (NCBI taxonomy): domain Eukaryota; kingdom Metazoa; phylum Chordata; class Mammalia; order Carnivora; family Mustelidae; genus Eira; species Eira barbara. Next base: position 28,273 of record JAHRIG010000174.1, read on the forward strand.
TTCATCTCATTTTCTTTAATCCCTATATTTATATAAGCTTTACCATGGATATAAATTATAGACTTACGATGCATGTAGTTAACTTAAAAATACATAAACACACACACACATAAGAGGCTACATACTCTGAAAGATTTTTATGGGCTCAAAGAATGGTAGAAATGTAGAGAGCACTGACATGAACAAGATTCCCGGTCTTTTCTAAGAAGCTAATCCAGAATCCAAAACAACCATGGGTTCTGGGCTCCATCAGCCAAACCATGTATATGGCCAGTCCTGAAAGAATGAGGACTGTGGAACTCCAGAAGAGCTGTTCCACCAAACTTGGCAACCTTGACCATCCCCTCATAGGCAGGGGGTGGGTGACACAGAGGTGAGTGAACCATTCTGCCCCAACTCATCTGCAAACACAGCACAGCTGTGCACAAATAGGACCCCAAGCCTGTGGTGAGGGTTGTGTTGAGGGGAAACAAAAGGGAGCCGAGATTCAGTTAGAGTGCAGTGAAGGAACCTCATGCCCTTCCTGGACCATCAGAACTATGGGAGGTGTGGGGAGGGTGTAGAAGCCGTGGGGACCCCGGACAGCATTTAGCAGAGACCGCACACACCATACTCAGGAGAATGGCTTATCGTTAAGAATGCAATGGTTTGGGGGCACCTGGGTGGCTCAGTGGGTTAAGTCTCTGCCTTTGGCTCAGGTCATGATCTCAGGGTCCTGGGATCGAGCCCTGCATCAGGCTCTCTGCTCAGTGGAGAGTCTGCTTCTGCCCCGCTCTCTCTGCCTCTCTGCCTACTTGTGATCTCTCTCTCTCTCTGTCAAATAAATAAAATCTTTTATATTAAAAAAGAAAAGAATGCAATGATTTGCATTTCCATTACATTTTTGCAAGTATCCTATTGCTTTCAAGGTAAAATTTTGAAGGTAGTAGTTTTATTTCCCAACATAAAAAAATGGAAAATCCACTGGGATATGTTATTTGCTTTGAATCATGTGAATAGTTCTGGGGACAGAAAAGAATAGATTCCTGCAGTCAAGCATATGGACACAGTGATTTCACTAGGAAGCAAGGAGGCAAAATACATTGGACCAAATTAAACAGATTGGCTCTTCCTCAGGCGCACAACCACTGATGGTGCTCACAAGCTGGTGTATTAAGACAGACCTCTAGCTACCAGGCCACGCAGCTGCTGTGAGTGCACTTAAGCACGAACAGCCCGGGAAACACCCCAAGGTAAGGGCTGCAAGCGAGGATGCATCAAGGTCAGCCAGTGACCCAGTTCTGGTGAAGGCAGCATCTGCGCCCGTCAGCTCTCTCCATAGAGGATGATGTCAGAAGCGCAAGTGGAGAAAGAGAAGCATTTCAACTTCAATGTCAGAATCAATCACCTGAATGTATCACTAGATGTAGAAAATGGACTGAACTGAGAGTTTAACCGGTTCATCCACGACGTGCTGTCTACATTACCTGCTTGTCTTCTGCAGGAAGGACATCATTATTTCTCAGACTCTCTGATCCCCGCCACACTGGCAGAGTCCAATGTACTTGTCAAGGTGAAGCCAGACATCAGGGGACAGACTCACAGGAAATATGAATGTCGTGCAACTCCCCGAGAGACAGGCACCAAACGAAACATTTCATGGCATGACAGGATAAGATGTGATATATGATGGATGTATCGACAAACAAAGGGACGGTGAAAAATACTATATGTTATAGATGCGAAAAAAAATGACCTCTGCCATCTCAGGAGAAGTACTCTACTTTTAACTTCATTCTGCAGCTCTCAAGGGCTATCATGTCTGTGTTTTTTTTTTTTTTATTGGGGTGACATTTTTGCCTGTACTCAGCATATGGATAATTTATCAGTGAACCCATTCTTATTAAAACCCTTCGTAGGGGTGCCTGGGTGGCTCAGTAGGTTAAGCCTCTGCCTTCAGCTTAGGTCATGATCTCAGAGTCCTGGGATCAAACCCCGCATTGGGCTCTCTGCTCAGTGGGGAGCCTGCTTCCCCCTCTCTCTCTGCCTGCCTCTCTGCCTACTTGTGATCTCTCTCTCTGTCAAATAAATAAATAAAATATTAAAAAACCCCCTTTGTATTCAAATTGCAAGCAGACTTTATATAATAAATGTCTTTTTATTATATAAATGTCATTTATTTTTATGATAATTTATACATTTGTATACATCTTATATATTTGTATAATAAATGTTGTTATATAATAAATGTTTTGTGAATGTCCTCTTTGTTTTATATCATTCCACTCTGATACCAGTCCACTAGTTTTCTAGGGAATAACACTGGGATGGTGAAAAGTCAGAGGTTGAAATCTTAAGCAAAGGGAATCAGAGGGCCCAGGCTGAGACAGTGCTTAAGAGAGAGTGCAAGAACTGAAATCATCTTGGTGGTTTTAACATTTATGAATTTTTACTATGTCAAAATAAATATAAAATTTGGGAGTGGAAGAGTTAAGCCAATCTTAGAGAATACACCCAAGCCAGCGATGCACTTACCCATTAATCTCTTTCTCCCCATACATTGAACAGGTTTGGCTAGAAGACCTGTACATTTCACTGATTTCTAGAATTCAAGAATTATGTCTCCCAATAGAAGGTAAAAGCTTACCTGTATTCTATTTACTGATGGGATAGTGGTGGGGGGATCCAGCCCTGCTAATATCCAGAAGTGGCCCTGACTCACACCAGAGCCATGTTACTCTCCTCTTGGACATAAATGCCAAGGGGTATCACAGAATACCAAAGCCAGACAAAGTTACTCTGAGATCATGATAAAGGGGGACAAAATGAAGGTAACTCATAATTGTTTTCTAAGTATAGAGACAAAGATCACCCCCAAAATATCCCCCAAAATACCAGGCACCCCATTCTCTTTGTTAATATGAGTGACATCTACCTCGTTACCGGTAATGGTTTCTTCCGACTATAATCTTCCCTCCTATAGATAAGATTTATTGTTATCATAAGATTGCCTCTGCCTTCAGCATCCAATTAAATGTGATTAGATTCAGCATCCAATCTAAAGTGACCCCCCACTTTTTGTTCTTCCCTCAAATCACCCAACCAAAACCCAATCCAACAGTAGATTTTTTTCTAACACCTCCTCCCCAGACACCTCCTGGTTCCCCATGGTGTACGTCCTCCCTCGTTGCAATGAATAATAAACCCAGCTTGTTCTGGATAAAACTTGTTCACAGGAGTGTTCCTGATGGTCTCTGGCTAGAGGATGTGGGCTTTGGAATGATCTCACGGCAACCAGCTGACTCTCCCTCCCCAAGGAGAACACCCCCCATTCTTCCTCCAAGCACCACTGAATCCACAGCACTTCCCTCCTCTCCCAGCTGAGTCAGACCCCATGTGCTGCATTCTCCAGACCCCTTGCACTCCCTCCTGTGACAGCCACTGCCTATCATGGCAGGCTTCTCATAAGAGCACTGAAAGCTCCTTGCAGGCCCGGGGAGGAATGTCTGACCACATTGCCTGTACTTAATCTGGTGCCTGTTGAAACGGATCCGTAAAAGTTGGCTTATTCATGGACACATGACGTAGAGCTTTCAATCTACCTGAAGACTGAATCACAACAGTGTAATCACATCTTTAAAAAGGTTTCCAAGTAGCCAATATGTTTTGAAAAGAATCTGTAAGGTAAAATAGCATTAAAAATTGAAATTTAATGATGCAAAGAAAACTCCAAATTATTTAATCTAAGTCTTTTATTTTATATGTCAAATATAAATATCCTTGTAGCTTTTGAAATTAATCTCAAAACTTAAGTGTTTACAGAATACAGTTTAAACAGCAATTTTACCTTAAGGTATTATTTCTATGATGACAAAAAATTCATTTAAAAAGCTATTACCAAAGAATATACTTAAGATAATTTAAATATGCAACTTGCAACAGCTACATATATTGTAAATCTACTATTCTAAAAACAAGGAAGAATTATCTCTTCTTTACTTTAACATTTGATGTGCTGAAAAGTTCAGAGAACCATTGGTTTATTAATAAATTCATATAAAAAAGGGTAGTCAACAATCAAACTGCATGCATTTTCCCTCTTTGAAAATTATTTTTGAATTATTGAAAGTGTTTAAAGACATTATTTGAAAGGTGTTGAGAGAGAGGAAAATATGCCTGCATGCTTATTGCCTAACAATTTAAATTACAAATATACAGAGGTACCAACTTTCAGTTATTAGATGAATAAATTTTAGAGATTTAATGCACAAAATGGTGATTTTAGTTAATAATAATGTATTATATATTGAAATTTGCTAGGAGAGTAGATCTCAAGTGTTCTCACCACAAGAAAAGGGCAAAGACATAAGGTGATGGGTATATTAATTAGCTTAACTGTGGTATGATTTCCTGGTTTCACTTGTGAGATGATTGTGAAATCATTTCACAATATATAGGTAAGTGAAAACATCACATTGTACAACCTTAATCCATACAATCTTTATTTGTCCATCATACCTCAATAAAGCTAGAAGAAAAAATGCACAGATGTATACACATACATGTATATCCGGGTATATGTTACACGGTGTACATACATGTGTGCGTTTTAGCATCCTTAAATTTGTATTACCTATTCCAGTTTTTGCTGGAAAATACTGTTTTCATTATTCTACATAATATGGCACACTAAGGTTGATAAGCAGATATGATGCCCAAGTAACTTTTTACTTTCTCCAGGGGTTTCTGCCAGGTCGACCTGAACTTGAGTTTGGAGCATCCCCTCCCTGCTCCACACCAACCACTGCCAGCATCCCCAGCTCATTTGAACATGATTCGATTGACCACCTGTGCGTTTATAATGAAGGATCAATCTGTGTGATTTGTCTATAAACTTGGAAGGGCAAAATGAATACTTTTCCTTTTTACTCAGAATAACTAAAGTTACGCATGAATATACTTTTAAAGATAAAATTTCATTAAAAGGTGTTCACAAAAAAGAACTAAGAGTTCTTTGTCTGTCACTACATCTAAGAGGTTTTCTCCTAGGATTTGTTTTGATCGTTTTATAATGTTATGTTTTATAGCTAAGTTTGTGATCCGTTTTGAGTTAATTAGTGTGAAGGGTCTTAAGTTTGGGTTGAGATTTTTTAAGCCTATGGATGTCCATTTTCTCCTGTATTATTTGTTTAAAAGACTGGCTTTCCTCTTTCAGAAAAAAATTGTCGGAGACCATAGTGAGTGAAGAAAAAAAAAATAAAACTGAAAGTGAAGATTTTTATTGTCTTTATTAAAAAATGCTTTAAGAGATTGCCATTTCTAAACAAATAACAATTGATAGATAAAGTTACATTAAGCAATAAATAATTGTGAAATCGAATCATGTTCAAAGTTAACCTAGCATGTTTGAGGAAAAGACCTCATTAATCATATCCGTTGCTATGAGATTGTCACAACTTTGTGGATATATTGGTGAATCTGAGACACAACTTGATCTCACATGGCCCTGCTGTCATCCCATCCTGGGCTCTCACTCAGGATTGTAAGGCCACCTCCACTTTTTCTGTTGTGTCTTCCTTTATCTTCAAATCAACAATGATATGTCGAATTCCCCTGTGCCTCAAATCTCTCTGACCTTTTCTTCTTTTACCAGACAAAGCCTGTGTAAAGAGCTCACCTGATTGGGTCTGGCCCACCTGGATAATCTCTATGTCTTAAGGTCAAGTGACTCAGAGTTTTAATTACATCTGCAAAAATTTCTTCACAGTGGTACCTAGATTAGTGTTTGATTGAATAATAAGAGGACCCAAATCTTGAAGGACTGTGTTTAGAATTATTTCTACAATGGGGCAACTGGGTGGCTCAGTCAGTTAAGCATCCAACTCTTAATTTTGGCACAGGTCAGGATCTTAGGGCTGTAGGATTGAACCTACTTAAGATTCTCTCTTTCCCTCTCCCTTTTCCCTCCCCTTCCTCTCTAAAATAATAATAATAGAATTATTCCAACCATGGCTTACATCCATACTGTTTTCCATACTGGCTTCACTAATTTACAGTCCCACCAACAATGCATGAGTATTCCCTTTTCTCCACATCCTCACCAACAATTGCTATTTCTTCTGTTTTTGATGGTAGCCATTCTAACAGGTGTGAGGAGATATCTCACTGTCATTTTGATTTGCATTTTCCTAATGGTTACTGCTGGTGTGCATTTTTTTTTTTTTTTTTTGTACCTGCTGGCCATCTATATGCATCTAGACGACTGTTGCAAGTTTGTTTGTATCTGCATGTACCTGTTGGCCATTCTCTTCCAATTCTATCTAGAACTCACTCAAGCAGGCTACCCCACTACCAAAATACCTGCCTTAGAAATCATTCCTCCTCTCTCTCTGCCTGCTTCTCTGTGATCTCCATCTGTCAAATAAATAAATAAAATCTTTAAAAAAAAATGGGGCACCTGGGTGGCTCAGTGGGTTAAAGCCTCTGCCTTTGGCTCAGGTCATGATCCCAGGGTCCTGGAATCGAGCCCCGCATCAGGCCCTCTGCTCAGCGGGGAGCCTGCTTCCTCCTCTCTCTCTCTGCCTGCTTCCCTGTGAACTCTGTCTGTCAAATGAATAAAATAAAATCTTTAAAAAAATAAAAAAATAAAGAAATCACTGACTGCTTTCTACATCCAAAGTTTAATTGAAAATCATTATCTTAACAAACACTAGAGCAACAATTGACATTGATGGAAACCAAAACCTCCACATTGGAAAGATGTCTTCATTTGCCTTCTAGGCACTCTATTCTCTGGTTACTCTCCTATCTCAGGAGCCACTGTATCTATGTCTTCTTTGTTAATTTATCCCTATCTTCTCATTCTGCTTTTTTCTAACTCCTTGGAGTCAATATTGTCTCAAGACTTTTTAGATCCTATTGGTATGCTGGTGACTCACAGGTTTGTATTTCCAGCCTGGACCTTTTCCCCTGAACTTCTTCTCATATGTCTTACTGCATATGGGTTGGCTCACAACAAGTGTCTAGAAGCCATCTGACCTTTCCTGTCTCCTATCCTTGCTCTTTGAATCTTTTCCCACCTCCATCTTTCTTCTCCCAGTTAATGGCAACTCCATTCCCCTAGTAGCTTAAGCAAAAATTCTTGGCGTCATCCTTAATTTCCAACTCACATCCCATATATCTCATATCAACCAATCCCATTGGCCCTATTTCAGAATTTTAACTAGTGTCTAGCAATGTCTAACTCCCTCTCCTGCTCTTACCCAAAACTTATCACCTTTTCCTGTTTTTTTTTTTGTTGTTGTTGTTGTTTGTTTCCTAACTTGGATGATCTCTGCTGCTTATACCTTGTGCTTCTACAATTTATTCTTAAAAACCAGAAGGAGTGAGACTTCTAAAACAAGGCATACAGTGCCACCCCTCTGCTCAAAACACCAGAAGAACTTCCCAATTCATGCAGTCAAGTCCAAAGTGTTTACCATGGCTAACCAGGCTCTCCACTCTTCCCAGCAATCCCCCTTCCTTGATCCATACCTTTTCTGTGTTGTCTAGTTTGTCTCTGAGCTATTCTTTAAACCTGTCACAGCTTTTCACCTTATTTGCTTTGGCTCTGTCCTCACGTGTTTCTCCCAGACATTTACATGGCTCTGTCCTCACTTCCAGCTCCTCTGCTAAAAAGGCACCATGATAGTAAAAACTTCCCTGCTCACCCTCTTTTTTTTAAAAGACACTGGTCCCCACTTCCCCATTTTGAAATCTTTGCCCCCCTTTTGTTTCATTTTATTTAAAAAATTATTTTTAGAACTGGTGTAGAAAGATCATGACTCACCTCCTTCCACAAACATGACAAACCTATGGCTGCATATGCAATAATTCCCTCCTCTGAAAGAATCCTGAAAACTGTAAGGACCTATTTAGCCAGAGCGACTCCATCTCAGTTAAATAGCCATTTTGTTGTTTGTGCAGTAAACTTAAATTGACCCTGCCCCCCAGAGAAACTTACTTAAAAGCAAGTCCAGAAACCAGTAAAATGTAGTTGGCTAGTTCCTGATAACAGAGCCCAGAATACAAGGATGAATCAGGCCAGATGGAGACATCTAATCAGTACAAAGTACTGTTTGTAACAGTGAGAAGGTCTTGCCCAAACCAAAATGACTCCATCTTGGGAAGGATGACCATCTTATTGTTCACATTGAATATGTTAACTGACTAAGCCTTCCCAGAAAGTACTGTTTGGAACAGTTCCTAGCATGGGGTAATCTTAAATAACAAGTCACCAGACCAAATTAAACTAGCCAATCAACAAGAGACACATGAACACTGTGGGTTGAGATACCAAGATATGGGTTGCAGTTTTATCCAATAAAAGGTAGCCTGTAAGATGGGAGGGGGTCACTCTCTTCAGAGACGGCCCTGGCCGGTCAGTCTGACTTCTAATACTAGGCATAAAATAAAGCTTTAAATAACTTTCACCCTGTCTCAGTCTCATTCCTTTGATAATGGACCCTAACAAAAACTAGATGAACAGTGTCTCCACCACAAATGATAAAAGAGCTACACTGAGATAGGTAGGAGCAGCAGAGACATGCTTTCACCAAAAACACCACTCCAGGCAGGGCAACACACAATCAGAAGGATTTCAAAGATATAGAACTTTTCCTGAGGGGCAAGGAGCTTGTCTTCTATATCAGGCACCCCAATCCTTGGGCTCTGTACCAGAGAAATAAGCCTTCAAAACACTTGGCTTTCGGAGTGATGGGTACTAAAAAGGGCATGTGTTGTGATGAGCACTGGGTGTTTTGTTTTTTTTTTTTCCGCCTGATTTTTTTTTTAACTTTTTTATTATGTTATGTTAGTTACCATACAGTACTGCATTAGTTTTTGATGTAGTGTTCCATGAAGTGCTGGGTGTTATTCATAACTAATGAATCATTGAACACTACATCGAAAACTAATGCTGTACTATACAGTGGTTAACTGAACATACATATATAAGAAAGACACTTGGCTTTCAAAACCAATGGGGAGTATGTCCAGGACAACCACAGAGCTGTAGGGAATAGACTATCCATTCTTAAAGGGCTCACACACTGATTCACTAAGCCTGGGACTGAGCATAAAAGCAGCATTTTGAAAGAACCTAGACCATATGTGGAAGAGACTCACCTACTAATCTTAAAGTGACTTCCAGCAAGACAGAGGCCTGTTGTGACTCTTTCCAGGAATGAAAGTGCTGGTGGGCACCACTGTTGTAGTCCCACTCTACCTATTAATGCTGGTGTTGGCAGGTACCATGTTGGCACTCTGACCTACTAGTGCCACTGAGCACACCCTGCGACACACATAACACAGCACACTGCAGCCAGCCAGGAGAACCCCAGCTCTACCCTATATGGCAGCTATACCAGAGCCATCCAGGAAAGCACCCTATTCCCCTATGCTGCAGCCATGCCAAGGTCAGATGCCTCATCTATGTGCTGCCTACAAGAGACCCACTTCAAAGTGAGGGCGCATGCACCCTCATGAAATACATTTCATGTAAGTGAAAACCAAGACAAGCTGTTGTAGTTAGACTCAGATAAAATAGACTTTAAAATAAAGGCTGTAACAATAGACAAAAAGGGGCATTATATAATGACAAAGTGGTCAATCCACCAAGAAGATGCAACATTTATAAATACATATGCACAAAATATGAGAGCACTACAAGACACAAAGCAAATATTAACAGACCTGAAGGGAGAAATTGACACAAGAAAATACAATATACTACAATACAAGTAGGCAACTTGAATCCCCCCTTACTTAATGGATAGATCATCCAATTAGGAAATACATGGAAACATCAGCCTTAAACAACACGTTAGACCACATGGACTTAAAAGACATGCACAGGACTTTCCATCTGAAAGTAGCAGAACACATACTCTTCTCAGGTGCATATGGGACATTCTTCAAGATGCATCACATGCTAGGCCACAAAACAAGTCTCAGTATATTCAAGAAGATTGAAATCATATCAAGCATCATTTCCAACCACAGAGGTATGAAATTAGAACTCAATTACAGGAAGAAAACTGGAAAAATCACTAATATGTGGAAATTAAACATGCTATTGGACAACCAATTGACAATTGGAGAAGTCAAAAGAGAAATGAAGAAATACCTAGAGACAAATGAAAATAGAAATGAGACCTATCAGGGGCACCTGGTGGCTCAGTCAGTTAAGCATCTGCCTCTGGCTCAAGTCATGATCTTGGGGTCTGAGATCAAGCCCCACATCAGGCTCCCTCCTTCTCACTCTCCCTCTGCCTCTTCCCCACTTGTGCACTCACACGCATTCTATTTCTCAAATAAATAAATAAATAAAATCTTAAAAATACTTCAGGAAAAATCGAAATGAGACATATCAAAATCTATGAGATGCAGGAAAAGTAGTTATAAGAGGGAATTTTGTAACAACCCAAGCCTACCTAAAAAATCAAGAAAAATCTCAAACAAGCAATTTAATCTTAAAGCTAAAGGAACTAGAGAAAAAGAAAAACAAAGGACAAACAAGGCTCAAAGTTAGAAGAGGGGAAATAATAAAGATCGAAGCAGAAACAAATAAAATACAGACTATAAAGGCAAAACAAAAAAAAATCAATAAAACTTAGAGCTGGTTCTTTGTAAAGATAAAGAAAATTGACAAACCTTTAGGTAGACTAGCCAAGAAGAAGAGAGGGTTCAAATAGATAAAATACAAATAACAGGCAAGAAGTCATAACTAATGTCATGAAAAATACAAAAGATCATAAGAGACTACTGAGAAAAAAGAGAAGCCAAGAAACTGGACAGCCTAGAAGATAAGAAATGGATCCATTCCTAGAAACATACAGTCCGAATCATAAGAAATAGAAATTCTGAACAGTTTCATTACTAGCAAGGAGATTGAATTGGTAATCAATACTTTCCAAAAACCAAACGTCCAGGACCAGGGATTTATAAGTATATCAAAAAGAGTAAAATACCTAGGAATAAATTTAATTAAGGAGGTTAAAGACATGCACACTGAAAACTGTAAGACACCGATGAAAGAAAGTGGAGATGACACATATAAAGGGCAAGATATTCCATTCTCATGAGTTGAGAGAATTAATATTGTAAAAACGTCCATACTACCCAAAGCAATCTACAGATGCAAGGCAATGCCTGTCAAAATTACAGTGCTGTTTTTTTGTTTTTTTTACAGAACTAGATTAAATAATTTGTATGGAACCATGAAACACTCCAAGTAGCCAAAGCAATATTGAAAAAAGAGGGACAAAGCTGCAGGTATCCCACTCCATGATTTCAAATTATACAACAAAGCTATAATAATCACAATAGTATTGTATGGGCATAAAAACAGACCCAGAGGGCACCTGGGTGGCTCAGTGGGTTAAAGCCTCTGCCTTCAGCTCAGGTCATGATCCCAGGGTCTTGGGATCGAGCCCCACATCAGGCTTTCTGCTCAGTGGGGAGCCTGCTTCCCTTCCTCTCTCTCTCTCTCTCTCTCTGCCTGCCTCTCTGCCTACTTGTGATCTCTGTCTGCCAAATAAATAAATAAAATCTTTAAAAAAAACAGACCCAGATATGAACAGAACAGAATAGATACCCCAGAAATAAACCCACACATACATGGTCAATTTATGACAAAGGAGGCAAGGACATACAATGGGGAAAGAACAGTCTCTTTATTAAATGTTTGTAAAACTGGGCAGCTACATGCAAAGGAAAGAAACCTGATCGCTATCTTACACCATATACAAAAATCAACTCAAAATGTATTAAAAAAAAAACTTGAATGTAAAGCCTAAAACCATAAAACTCTTAGAATAAAACATAGACAGTAGTATCCTCTTCATGTAGTTTTTTTGGATCTGACTCCAAAGGCAAGGGCAACAAAAGCAAAATTAAACAAAAGGGACCACATCAAACTGAAACGTTTCTGTGCAGCAAAGGAAAACATCAACGAAAAGAAAAAAACAGCCTCATGATATGGAAGAAGATAGCTGCAAATCATATATCTGATAAGTAATTAATATAAAAAATGAATTTTTAAACATTCATACAACTCAATAAGAACAACAACGACAGCCAAAATCTGATTTAAAACAAGCAGAGGACCTAAATAGATATCTTTCCTAAGAAATACAGAAGGCCAAGAGGCGCTTGAAAAGATGCTCAACATCACTCATCAGGGAAGAAAAATCAAAACTATAAAGAGGTGTCCCCTCACACCTGTCAGAATGACTAGTATCAAAAAGACAAGAAATAACATGCTGGTGAGGATGTGGAGAAAGGAAAACCTGCTGCACTGTTGGTGGAAATGTAAAATTGGTGCAGACACTATGAGATATGGTTTGGGGTTCCTCAAAAACTAAAAAATAAATGACCATATGATCCAGGAATTGCACTGTGGGGTGTCTATTTGAAGAAAACAAAAATACTCTTTTGAAAAGCTAGTATACTACAGAGATACTATTCTGTTCACGACAGCCTTGTTCACAACAGCCAGGATGTGGAAACAACCTAAGTGTTCCCAACAAATGAGTGGATAAAGTAGGTTATATCTATATTATATAGGTTATATCTATATTATATGTGTATATACCATATATATATATATATATATATATATATATATATATATAAAACGACATCATAACGACAAAGTCATCCATTCTCCAAGAATATATAACAATCCTAAATGTGCATGCCCCTAGAAAAAAGCTTCAGATACATGTGGTGAAAGCTAATCAATATGAAAAAAGAAACACATAAATACCATAGTAGGGGACTTCAATACTCTTCACTTAATAAATAATAGAATAAGTGAGCAGAAAATCAGGTGAAGTATCATGACTTCAAAAAGCCAGATGTTTTTGTGATTTTGAAAACTCAACTAGAGATTATAATGTACCATTAATGTGCTGTTTTGGCTATTTCTCAAGCATTATCTGAAGAGCAAGTGTGGTTAAGTCAGGGTCTAGAGCAGGAAGAAGCCAGTGGGAATGAAAGGATGGCTCATAGACAGTGGCATAGTACATTTGGATTGACCTAATTGTGGAAGTTCTTGTGGCAAGATTCCCAATACGATTCATTATGTAAGCACATACATAAGATTGAGTCTTAACCATTCCTTTTGTTGAACCCTATTAATGCTATGAGCCCTCTCATAAGCAAGTTTTCCTACCAGTGTAAAAGTTTTGGTTTTGATTTTTGTTTCTAAACTACAGTGAAAACTTCTTCAACCCAATTTCACATTAAGAAACAAGAAATTATAAGAAATATATAAGAAACTGTTCAATGTCTCCAATAAAATAATGTTTGCATGTTGAGGTGGGAAAAGCAAAGGAGAGAGGAAAGAGGATGACAGGGAATAGATATTAATATGTCTTCTTTTTAAAAAATAATCTAAAATATAAAAAATATCTAAAATATCTAAACATGCTGGTATGTTAAGCAAAACTCAAAGTTAGAATTACATAAAAAATCACACACATGCCATTCTGCAGCAGAGGCTAGAACATGATAAACATGACAGCAATCACAATACTAATAAAATGAGAGTCTGGTTATCAAGAGCTGATGGAACTTCTGGAACCACAGAGCTCCTGACCCATTAGCGGCTAAACCGAAGTGGAGAATCAGCATCAAACAGCAGTTTCCTGGAATCATAATAACTAAAATAATAATTACATAACTTTGAACTTCTGCACCACAGGAGAGAACCATTTGCTTGAGTTTATTAAGAAATTAAAATTCCAGTATAACTCCATAATAAAAGCCACTCCCTTAGGACTGACTATGGGAAGATGGTTGTACTTTACATAATTTACCTTTTAGCACATTATTAGAAATGTAGTGAAAATATCAGAGGAATTTATCAAATTTTTTCATCCCTCCCAAGTAATTAATTATAAGTGACAACCACACTATAGAGTGTGTGTACTGAGATCCAAAAACCATTTTTAAAAATGGGTTTTTAAAAGAACCAAAAAAAGTTCTAAAGCTGAAAAGTATAATAACTGAAATGAAAAATACATCAAATGGATTCAAAACAGATTGTGCATGCAGAAGAAAGAGTTGGTAGGCTTAAAGAATTGAAATTATCAAGTCTGCAGAACAGAAAGAAAAAAAAAATGGAAAAAAATGAATAGAGCCCAAGGGACCTGTAAAACACTATCAAGTGGACCAATGTAGGCATTGTGGGAATGCCATCAGGAGAAGAGAGATAGAAAGGAGCAGAGTGGTGCCGGGGTGGCTCAGATGGTTAAGCATCTGCCTTCAGCTTGGGTCATACTCTTGAGGTCCTGGGATTGAGCCCTTTGTTGGGCTCCCTGCTCAGCAGAGTTTGCTTCTCTCTCTTCCTCGGCCTTCCCCCCATGCTTGCATTCTCCCTCTCTCTCTTTTTCTCACTAAAATAAATAAGTAGTATATTTTAAGGGGGGACAGAAAATATATTTGAAGAAATAATGTCAAAAGACTTACCAAATTAAGAGGATTGAAATTATAATAAATTAATCTACACATTCAAGAAGTTCAACAAACTCTAAGTAGAATAAAGTAAAGATACTTGCCCAACAACACATTGTAAACAAGATGTTGAAAGATAAAGCCCAAGAAATAATCTTAAAAGCAACAAGGAAGAAGTGACTCATCACACACAAGAGATCCCCAACAAGATTATCAGTCAATTTCTCATCAGAAATCTTGGAGGCCAGAAGTAGGTGGTTTGCTCTACCCAATATGCTTAAAGGAAGAAAAAACAAAGACAAACAAAACTGTCAACAGACAAATTTATAGCCAGCAAAATTGTCCTTCAAAAATTATGAAGAAATGGCACTCTCAGATTTTAAAATGCTGAGGGAGTTCATCACCACTACACTTTCCCTGTGAGACATGCTAAAATAGTCCCTCAAGTTGAAAAGAAAGGAAAACAGTAACTGGGAGCCACATAAAGCAAGAGGGGAAAGGTAAGACATGGCATTGGAAAAGCAATTATTGTTATAACGTTGGATTATAATATAAGTCAACTTTCTATTTTCTTCAGCGTAAAAAAGACAAATGTACATAAAATAATCACTAATTTATATTATGCAGCACACAATGTATAAAGATGTAATCTATGACAGTAGTAACAGAAAGCGAGGGTGGACCTGTATAGGGGAGGAGTTTGTATGCTATGGAAGGTAAGTTGGCATCAATTCAAATTATATTAAACTTTTATTATTAAAATTTTTAGGATATTAAATGTAACACTCATAGTAAATACCAAGAAATTATGTATATAGTATACATATGAGGAATTGAGAAGGGAATCAAAGTATTTCACCACACACACACACACACACACACACACACACACACACACAATTAACTAAAAAGAAGACAGTAATGGAGAAAAATGAGGAATAAAAGACTACAGGCGTGTGGAAAACATATTTGTTTGTCAGAAAATGGCAGAGATAAGTCCCTCCTTATGAGTGATTAAGTGTAAATAGTTTACACTCTTCAACCAAAAAATAAGAGACCGGCAGAATGGATAAAAACACATGATCCAACCATAGGCTGTCTACTAGAGACTCACATATTTCTAAGACAAAAGTAGATTGAAAGTAAAAGGATGGAAAAATATAGTCCATACAAATAGTGACCAAAATGGAGGTTCAGTGGATCTGCTAATATCAAACAAAATAGATTTCCATTCTTAAAAGTTTAGAAGAGGCAAAGGAATAAATTATACATTTATAAAAGGTAAAATAGTTCAAGGAAAATAAAAGTTATAAACATTTATTCACCTGATAACAAAACCTGTGATATGAAAAACTCAAAAATGAAGAAAAAAAAAAATAACATGAAAGGGAAGAATACCAGAAGTTTTACAATAATGGTTTCAATAATGGACTGATCAGTCAGACATAAGAAAAATTAAGAAAGTAAAAGACATAAGCAACACAATAAATCAACTAGATTTAAAAAAGATATACAGAATAGTCTACCCAACAGCAGCAGAAGAGAGGGTCCCTTTTAAGTGTACATGGGACATTTCATGGGACAGATCACATGTTAAACCATAAAACAAGTCTCAATAGATTTCAAAAGGCAGCTATCATACAAAGTATCTCCTTCAACCACAACAGGATGAAGGTTAAAATACATAACAGAAGGAAAACAGGAGAAGCCATCAATATGTGGAAATTCAAGAACACACTCCTAGAGAAACAGTCATGAGGATAATTAGAAAACATTTATAGATCAATGAAAATGAAAATACAACTTACCAAAAGTTAAGGACTGTGATGGAAGAAGTGCTCAGAAGGAAATCTATAGGTGTAAATGCCTGTATTAAAAAAGAAATAAGGTCTCCAATCAATAACACAACTTCACAACATAAGGAATTAGATACGGGAAAACAAGCTAAACTCAGAGCTAGCAGGTGCAGGGGGAGGAGCAAGATGGTGGAGGAGTAGGGAACCCAAATTTCGTCTGCTCCCAAGAACTCAGCTAGATAGTTTTCAAATCATTCCGAACACCTACAAAGTCAACAGGAGATTGAAGAGAAGAAGAGCAGCAACTCTAGGAACAGAAAAGTGACCACTTACTGGAAGGTAGGACGTGCGGAGAAGGGACTCTGGGGTGATATACTAGAGGAGAGACCATGGAGGGGGGAGGGAGTCTCTGTCAGCTGGGTCCTGGCAAATGGTAGAGCAGTGAAGCATGAAATCAGAAATTTTAGCAGTCTGCTCTGCAGAGGGACATCACTCCAAAGACTAAGCAGGGGATGGAATTCTTGTGGGGACAGTGTGGTCTCAGGACCCATGGGGGTCGCAGAAGACCAGGGGTATCTGAGTGTGGCAGAGCTCCCAGATATTGGAGCAGGGATTTTGATAGGGATTCCATTAAATGTGTAGATTGCTCTAGGTAGCATAAACATTTTCACAATATTTGTTCTTCCAATCCAATGGGTCTATTCAGGTTTTCTATTTCTTCCTGGTTCAGTTGTGGTAGTTTATATGTCTCTAGGAATGTATCCATTTCTTCCAGATTGTCGAATTTGTTGGTGTAGAGTTGCTCATAGTATGTTCTTATAAGTGTTTGTATTTCTTTGGCGTTTGCTGTGATCTCTCCTCTTTAATTCATGATTTTATTTATCTGGGTCCTTTCTCTTTTCTTTTTGATAAGTATGGCCAGGGGTTTATCAATCTTATTAATTCTTTCAAAGGACCAGCTCCTAGAATCATTGATTTGTTCCATTGTTTTTTTGGTTTCTATTTCATTGATTTCTGCTCTGATCTTTATGATTTCTCTTCTCCTGCTGGGTTTAGGCTTTCTTTGTTGTTCTTTCTCCAGCTCCTTTAGGTGTAGAGTTAAGTTGTGTATTTGAGACCTTTCTTGTTTCTTGAGAAAGGCTTGTATTGCTATATATTTTTCTCTCAGGACTGCCTTTGCTGTGTCCCACAGATTTTGAACCAATGTGTTTTCATTATCATTTGTATCCATGAATTTTTTCAATTCTTCTTTAATTTACTGGTTGACCCATTCGTTCTTTAGAAGGATGCTGTCTAGTCTCCATGTATTTGGGATCTTTCCAAATTTCCTCTTGTGATTGAGTTCTAGCTTCAGAGCGTTGTGGTCTGAAAATATGCAGGGAATGATCCCAATCTTTTGATACCGGTTGAGACCTGATTTATGACCCAGGATGTGATCTATTCCGGAGAATGTTCCACGTGCACTACAGAAGAATATGTAGTCTGTTGCTTTGGGATGGAATGTTCTGAATATATCTGTGATATCCATTTGGTCCAGTGTGTCATTCAAGGCCTTTATTTCCTTGTTGATCTTTTGCTTGGATGATCTGTCCATTTCAGTGAGGGGAGTGTTAAAGTCCCCTACTATTATTGTATTATTGTTAATGTGTTTCTTTGATTTTGTTATTAATTGGTTTATATAGTTGGCTACTCCCACGTTAGGGGCATAGATATTTAAAATTGTTAGAGCTTCTTGTTGGACAGACCCTTGAGTATGATATAGTGTCCTTCCTCATCTCTTATTATAATCTTTGGCTTAAAGTCTAATTGATCTGATATAAGGATTGCTACCCCAGCTTTCTTCTGATGTCCATTAACATGGTAAATTGTTTTCCACCCCCTAACTTTAAATCTGGAGCTGTTTTGGGGTCCAAAATGAGTTTCTTGTAGGCGGCATATTGATTTTTTTTTTTTTTAATCCATTCTGATACCCTGTGTCTTTTGATTGGGGCATTTAGCCCATTTACATTCAGAGTAACTATTGAGAGATACGAATTTAGTGCCATTGTATTGCCTGTAAGGTGACTGTTACTGTGTATTGTCTCTGTTCCTTTTTGATCTACTACTTTTAGGGTCTCTCTTGGCTTAGAGGACCCCTTCCAATATTTTCCGTAGAGCTGGTTTGGTGTTTACAAATTCTTTCAGTCATGAAAGAACTCAGTCCTGGAAGCTTTTTATCTCTCCTTCTATTTTCATGACAGCCTAGCTGGATATAGTATTCTTGGCTGCTTGTTTTTCTCATTTAGTGCTCTGAATATGTCATGCCATTTCTTTCTGGCCTGCCAGGTCTCTGTGGATAAGTCCACTGCCAATCTGATATATTTACCATTCTATGTTACAGACTTCTTTTCCTGGGCTACTTTTAGGATTTTCTCTTTGTCGCTAAGATTTGTAAATTTTCCTATTAGGTGATGGGGTGTGGACCTATTCTTATTGATTTTGAGGGGGATTCTCTGCATCTCCTGGATTTTGATGCTTGTTCCCTTTGCCATATTAGGGAAATTCTCTACAATAATTCTCTCCAATATACTTTCTGCTCCCCTCTCTTTCTTCTTCTTCTGGAATCCCAGTTATTCTAATGTTGTTTTGTCTTATGGTGTCACTTATCTCTTGAATTCTCTCCTCATGTTCCAGTATTTGTCTCTTTTTTGCTCAGCTTCTTTATTCTCTGTCATTTGGTCTTCTATATCACTAATTCTTTCTTCTGCCTCATTTATCCTAACAGCAAGAGCCTCCATTTTTGATTGCACCTCATCAATAGATTTTTTTATTTCAACTTGGTTAGATTTTAGTTCTTTAATTTCTCCAGAAAGGGCTTTTATCTCTCTGGAGAGGGTTTCTCTAATATCTTCCATGCCTTTTTCGAGCCAGGCTAGTACCTTGAGAATCATCATTCTGAACTCTAGATCTGACACATTACCAAAGTCTGTATTGATTAGGTCCCTAGCCTTCAGTATTACCTCTTGTTCTTTTTCTTTGTGGTGAGTTTTTCTGCCTTGTCATTTTGTCCAGATAAGAATATATGAAGGAGCAAAGAAAATACTAAAGGGGTGGCAAAGACCCCAGGAAAATGTGCTTTAACCAAATCAGAAGTCCCCAACTCATGGGGTATGGGGGGGATAAAGGGGATAAAAAGAAGTTCAGAAAGGAAAAAAAAAAAAGAAAACAAATAAAGAAAAAAATAGTGAAAAAAAATATATATTAGACTGGTGACTAGAACAGGGTCACCAACTTAATTTTGGGAGTATTTTGGTCTCTTAGAAGAAACTACTTCCCAAAATTTTAAAGAATGAAAAACATATATAAGGGTAGACACAATGAAGGGATGGGGTATGCCTATAAAGATGAGGAAAAAAAATTTAATTTCTAAAAAAGGAGTTGATAAAGTAAGTTGGTTGGGAGAATAAAGAAAAAGAAGGTGGAGAGAATTTGCTCGTGTTGGAGACTAGAACAAGCCCAGAGCTAGATTTAGGGTATATTTTGATCTTTTAGGAGAAGTTGTATCCCAAATTTTTTAGAAGAAAAATCTCTATGTGTATACAAAAAATAGAGTTAGAGACAATGAAGGATAAAATATGACTATAATAATGAAGGTTCAAAAAAGATTATTATTATTTTTTGAAAGGTATTGTTAAGATAAACTAGTTAAAAAACCTTTAAAAGAGGAAAGGCTAAAAGTTAAAATAAAAGTTCAGCAGAAGAAAAAAAATAATTAACTGCAAGCCTAAAGAATCATGGGGTGAAAGCCATGAATTCCATGCTTTGCTTTCTCCTCCTCTGGAATTCCCCTGTTCTCCTTGGTAAGTGACCTTGGTCTTGGCTAGATTTCTTGTTGATCTTCTGGGGGAGGGACCTGTTGTAGTGATTCTCAAGTGTCTTTGCCCTAGGCTGAATTGCCCCACCCTTACAGGGGCCAGGCTAAGTAATCTTCTCGGGTTAACTTTAAGGAGCTTTTGTTCCCTGAATGCTTTCTGTAGAGTTCCAGAGGATAGGAATGATAATGGCAGCCTCACAATCTCTGGCCCAGAGGAGCCAAGAGTTCGGGGCCCTGCTCCTCAGTGCACCCTCAGAGAAAAGCGCTCGATCACTCCCGTCTCCTTGGCCTCTGGCCGTGCTCCAAGCTCACCCAGCCTGTGACTGGTTCAAGGTAACCCTGAGATGAGAGCTCACTCCTTGTCTTTGTCTCTGTAGCCAGCTTCCCCACTCTAATACCTGCGAGCTCTGTGACACTCAGACACCCCGATCCTTCTGTGACCCTGCAGGACCTGGGGCCATGCTGACTCTGCATGAGTTTCCTGGTTAGCCTCTGGAGTGATGTCCCTCAGTGGAGCAGACTTTTAAAGTCCCGAATTTGTGCTCCGTTGCTCCGCCGCTTGCTGGGAGCCGACCCCTCTCCCCACGGTCTATCTTCCCATCACTTTGGATTCACTTCTCCGCTGTCCTACATTTTAGAAAGTGGTAGATTTTCTGTTTCTAGAATTGTTGCTCTTCTTCTCTTTGATCTCCTGTTGGATTTGTAGGTGTTCGCAATGGATCGACAAGCTATCTAGCTGATCTCCTGCTACCTGATGTCATCTCAGCCTGCTACTTCTCTGCCATCTTGACTCCCCTGCTATTTTTTTTGTCTTTTTAAAAAATTTTTCCTCTTTCTTATTTTAAGAAACATCTTATCAATAATACCATTTTAAAAATCTTTTTTATTTTTCATTTTTGCAGTCATATTCTATCCCTTCATGGTGTTTAACCTTATTTTTTGTATATATATATTTTTCTTTCTTTAAAATTTTGGGATACAGTTTCTTCTAATAGACCAAAATATACCCTAACTCTAGCGTATGGCTTTGTTCTAGTATCACACATGATCACATTCTCTCCCCCGCCTTTTTAAACATTTTTTCTTTCTTTTTTCAACCAACTTCTTATCAATTCATTTTTAAGAATCTTTTTAAATTTTCATCTTTAGTCATATTCCATCCCTTCATTGTATTTACCTTTATTTTTGTATATATATATATGTATATATATATGTGTGTGTGTGTGTGTGTGTGTGTGTGTGTGTGTGTTTCTTTCTTTAAAATTTTGGGAGGCAGTTACATCTAACAGAACAAAATACACCCAAAATCTAGTGTGAGGCTTTGTTCTATTAACCACCGTGATCATATTTTCCCCCTATTTTTCCACTGTTACAGGTGTCTTCTGATTCATTTAGTGTGTATTTTTCTGGAATTGTTTTTGCCCTTTTAGAATTTCATTCTATCATTCATCTATTCTTCTCTGGACAAAATGACAAAACAGAAAAACTCACCTTAAAAAAAAAAAAAAAAAGAACAAGAGACAATACCAACTGCCAGGGACCTAATCAATACAGACATTAGTAAGATTTTGAAACAGAGTTCACAATGGTGACTATAAAGATACTGGCTGGGCTTGAAAAAAGCATAGAAGATACTCGAGAATCCCTTTCTGGAGAAATAAAAGAACTGAAATAAAAACAAGTTGAAATTTAAAAAAAAAAAGCTATTAATGAGATGCAATAAAATATGGAGGCTTTAACTGCTAGGATAAATGAGGCAGAAGAGAGAATTAGTGATATAGAAGAACAAATGATGGAGAATAAAGAAGCTGAGCAAAAGAGTGACAAACTACTAGATCATGAGGGGAGAATTCAAGAGATAAATGATACCATAAGATGAAATTATAGTGGAATAATTGGGATCCCAGAAGAAGAAGAAAGAGAGAGGTGAGCAGAAGGTATATTCTAGCAAATTATAGTGGAGAACTTCCCTATTTAGGGGAAGGAAACAGGCATCAAAATCCAGGAGGCATAGGGAACCCCCCTCAAAATCAATAAAAATTAGATCAATACCCTCTCATCTAATAGAAAAGCTTACAAGTCTCAAAGACAAAGAGAAAATCCTGAAAGCAGCTAGGTACATGAGGTCTGTAACCAAAATGGTAGAAATATTAGATTGGCAGCAGACCTATTCACAGAGACCTGGCAGGTCAGGAAAGACTGGCATGATGTATTCAGAGCACTGCATGAGAAATATATGCAGCCAAGAATACTATACTGAGTCAGAATGTCATTGAAAACAGGAGGAGAGAGAAAGAGGTTCCAGGACAAATAAAAACTAAAGGAATTTGCAAACATCAAACCAGCCCTACAGGAAATATTCAAAGGGATCCTCAAAGCAAAGAGAGAACCTGAAAGGAACATAGACCAAAAAGGAACAGAGACCATACACAGTAACTGTCACCTTACAGGCAATACAGTGGCACTAAATTCACATCTTTCAATAGTTACCCTGAATGTAAATGGCTAAATGCCTAATCAAAAGACACAGGGTATCAGAATGGATAAAAAAACAAGACCCATCAATATGCTGTCTGCAAGAAACTCATTTTTGACCCAAAGACACTTCCAGATTTAAAGTGAGGGGGTCGAAAACCATTTACCATGCCAGTGGACATCAAAGAAAGCTGGGGTGGCAATGCTTCATGTCAGACAAATTAGATTTTAAACCAAAGACTATAAGAGATGAGGAAGGATGCTATATCATGCTTAAAGGGTCTGTCCAACAAGAAGTTCTAACAATTCTAAATATCTATGCCCCTAACATGGGAGCAGCCAATTATATAAGCCAATTATGGCAAAATCAAAGAAAAACATTCACAATAATACAATAATAGTAGGGATGTTAACACCCCCACACTGCAATGGACAGATAATCTACACAAAAGATCAAGGAAATAAAGGCTTTAAATGACACACTGGACCAGATGGATATCACAGATATGTTCAGAACATTCCAACCCAAAGCAACAGAATACACATTCTTCTCTAGTGCACATGGAACATTCTCCAGAATAGATCACATCCTGGGTCATAAATCAGGTCTCAACCGGTATCAAAAGATTGGGATCATTCCCCGCATAATTTCAGACCACAATGCTCTGAAACTTGAACTCAATCACAAGAGGGAAATTAGAAAGAACCCAAATACATGGAGGCTAAAAAGCATCCTATTAAAGAATGAAAGGGTCAACCAGTAAATTAAAGAAGTATTTAAAAAATTCGTGGGAACAAATGAAAATGGAAACACAACTGTTCAAAATCTGTGGACACAGCAAAGGTGGTCCTAAGAGGAAAGTATATAACAATACAAGCCTTTCTCAAGAAAGAGGAAAGGTCTCAAATACACAACCTAACCCTGCACCTGAAGGAGCTGGAGAAAGAACAGCAAATAAAGCCTAAATCCAGCAGGAGAAGAGACATAATAAAGATCAGAGCAGAAACCAATGAAATAGAAACCAAAAGAACAGTAGAACAAATCAACAGAACTAGGAGCTGGTTCTTTGAAAGAATTAATAAGATTGATAAACCTCTGGCCAGACCTATCAAAAAGAAGAGAGAAAGGACCCAAATTAATGAAGTCATGAATGAAAGAGGAGAGATCACAACCAATACCAAAGAAATACCAACAATTATAAGAACATAGTATGAGCAACACTATGCCAGCAAATTAGACGTCTGGAAGAAATGGATGCATTCTAGAGACATATAAACTACCCAGACTGAACCAGGAAGATATAGAAAACATGAACAGACCCATAACCAATAAGTAGATTGAAGCAGTAATCAAATATCTCCCAACAAACAAGAGCCCAGTGCCAGACGGCTTCCCAGGGAATTCTACCAAACATGTAAAGAAGAATTAATGCTTATTCTCCTGAAACTGTCCCCCCCCCCAAAAAAAAAAATAGAAATGGAAGGAGAATGTCCAAACTCATTTTATGAGGCCAGACTTACCTTGATCCTAAAACCAAAGACTCCATCAAAAAAAGAGAATTACAGACCAATATCCTTGATGAACATATGTAAAATGTAAAAATTCTCACCAAAATACTAGCCAGTAGGTTCCAACAGTACATTAAAAGGATTATTCACCATCACCAAGTGGTATTTATTCCTGGGCTACAAGGGTGGTTCAACATCCAAATCAATCAATGTGATATACTGCATTAATAAAAGAAAGAACAAGAACCATATGATACTCTCAATAGATGCTGAAAAAGCATTTGACAAAGTACAGCATCCTTTCTTGATCAAAGCTCTTCACATTGTAGGGACAGAAGGTACATACCTCAATATCATAAAACCCATCTATGAAAAACCCATCGTCAATACCATCCTCAATGGGGAAAAACTGAGAGCTTTTCCCCTAAGGTCAGGTACATGGCATGGCTGTCTACTATCACCACTGCTATTCAACATCGTACTAGAAGTCGTAGCCTAAGCAATCAGACAACAAAAAGAAATGAAAGACATCTGAATCGGCAAAGAAGTTAACCTCTCCCTCTTCACAGATATGATACTTTATGTGGGAAACCCAAAAGACTCCACTCCAAAACTATTAGAACTCATACAGGAATTCAGCAAGGTGTCAGGATATAAAATCAATACACAGAAATCAGTTGAATATTTAAATAACAACGAGACAGAAGAAAGAGAAATTAAGAAGTTTATCCCATTTACAATTGCACCCAAAACCATAAGAATACCTAGGAATAAATATTACCAAAGAGGAAAGGATCTGTACCCAGAAAAGTATAAAATACTCATGAAAGAAATTGAGGAAGAAGCAAAGAAATAGAAAATGTTCCACACTCATGCATTGGAAGAACAAATATTGTGAAAATATCTATGGTACGTAGAGAAATCTACACATTTAATGCAGTCCCTATAAAAATACCTTCAACTTTTTTCAGAGAAATGGAATAAATAATCCTAAAATTTATAGGGAACAAAGAAAAGACCCCGAATAGCCAGAGGAATGTTGAAAAAGAAAAGCAAAGCTAGTGGCATCACAATTCTGCACTTCAAGCTCTATTGCAAAGCTGTAGTCCTCAAGACAGTATGGTCCTGGCACAAAAACAGACACATAGATCAATGGAACAGAATAGAGAGCCCAGAAATGGACCCTCAACTCTAAGGTCAACTAATCTTTGACAAGGCAGGACAGAACGTCCAATGGAAAAAAGACAGTGTCTTCAAGAAATGGTATTGGGAAAATTGGACAGCCACATGCAGAAGAATGAAACTGGACCATTTCCTTGCACTACCCACAAAAATAGACTCAAAATGGATGAAATACCTCAATGTGAGATAGGAATCCATCAAAATCCTTGAGGAGAACATAGGCAGCAACCTCTCTGACCTCAGCCACAGCAATTTCTTCCTAGAAACATTGCCAAAGGCAAGGAAAGCAAGGGCATGAATGAACTATTGGGACTTCATCAAGATCGAAAGCTTTTGCACAGCAAAGTAAACAGTCAACAAAACCAAAAGACAACTGACAGAATGGGAGAAGATATTTGCAAATGACATATCAGATAAAGGGCTAGTATCCAGAATCTAGAAAGAACTTATCCAACTCAACACCCAAAGAACAAATAATCCAATCAAGAAATGGTCAGAGGATATGAACAGACATTTCTGCAAAGAAGACATCCAGATAGCCAACAGACACATGAAAAAATCTGCCACATCACTCGGCATCAGGGAAACACACCACACAGTTGCTAAAATTAACAAGTCAGGAAATGGTAGGTATTGGTGAGGATACGGAGAAAGGGGAATGCTCCTACACTCTTGGTGGGAATGCAAGGTGGTGCAGCCACTCTGGAAAACAGCATGGAAGTTCCTCAAAAAAATTGAAAATAGAGCTACCTTACGACCCAGAAATTGCACTATTGGGTATTTACTCTAAAGATACAAATGTAGTGATCTGAAGGGGCACGCACATCCGAATGTTTATAGCAGCAATGTCCACAATAGCCAAATGATGGAAAGAGCCTAGATGTCCATCAACAGATGAATGGGTAAAGAAGATGTGATATATATATATATACAATGGGATATTATACAGCCATCAAAAACGAAATCTTACTATTTGCAACGATGTGGATGGAACTAGAGGGTATTATGCTAAGCAAAATAAGTCAATGAGAGAGGGACAATTATCATATGCTCTCATTGATTTGAGGAATTTGGGAAATAAGACAGAGGAGCATAGGGGAAAGTAGGGAAAAATGAAACAAAATGAAACCAGAGAAGGAGACAAAACCTAAGAGACTCTTGGTCTCAGGAAACAAACTGAGAGTTGCTGGAGTGAAGGGGAGGTGGGAATTATGGGTGGCTGGGGGATGGACATTGGGGAGGGTATGTGCTATGGTGAGTGCTGTGAATTGTGTAAGACTGATGAATCGCAGATCTGTACCCTGAAACAAATAATACATTATATGTTAATTTTTGTAAAAAGCTGGCAGATGGAAAGAAATAATAAAGTTTAGAGCAGAAATAAGCAAAATAGAGAAATAAAATAATAGGAAAAATAATCAATGAAACCAAAAATTGGTTCTTAGAAAACACTAACGAGTTCGACCAAAAAAAAAAAAAAAAAGACACAAATAAAATCAATAAAATCAATCATAATGATAGTCGTGGGGTGCCTGGGTGGCTCAGTCTGTTTAATGTCTGCCTTTGGCTTGGGTCATGATCTCAGGGTCCCGGGATCCAGCCCCGCATCAGGCTCCCTGCTCAGTGGGGAGTCACCCTGCTTGTGCGCTCTCTTTCTCTGTTAAAAACATAAATAAAAATAACTAACTAACTAAATAAATATTTCCCTTCCCAGCTGGAATGATGGTAAGTTTTGGCAGTAGAGCACTCTGGAGTGCTCTAAAGAGACATTGCAAGAGGAAGGGGTTTCCCCTCCTGGTTATTGTATGCTCTTTCACCAGCCTAACTCTAACAGTGCCTACAGTCGTGCCCCATCTCCCTGGTTATGTCTGCCTACAAGCTTCAGCTCACCCGGACTTCAGAATTATTGCTGGTTTCCCCGTGGTTAGGGACCAGCTCTAGCTGGGGTGATCCTGCAAACTCCTCTGCCATCTAGTGGTCTGGAACTATGCCTTCTTTTTTTTTTTTTTGTAGTTTTTTTTTTTCAGTGTTCCAAGATTCACTGTTTATGCAACACACCCAGTGCTCCATGCAATACGAGCCCTCCTTAATACCCACCACCAGGCTCACCCTATCCCTCACCCATCCCCCTCCAAAACCCTCAGTTTGTTTCTCAGAGTCCACAGTCTCTCATGGCTCATCTCTCCCTCCAATTTCCCCCAACTCACTTCTCCTCTCCATCTCCGCATGTCCTCCTTGCTATTTCTTATGCTCCACAAATAAGCAAAACCATATGATAACTGACTCTCTCTGCTTGACTTATTTCACTCAGTATAATCTCCTCCAGTCCTGTCCATGTTGATACGAAAGTTGGGTATTCATCCTTTCTGATGGAGGCATAGTACTCCATAGTATATATGGACCACATCTTCCTTATCCATTTGTCTGTTGAAGGTCACCTTGGTTCTTTCCACAGTTTGGAGACCATGGCTATTGCTGCTATGAACATTGGGGAACATATGGCCCTTCTTTTCACTACATCTGTATCTTTGGGGTAAATACCCAGTAGTGCAATTGCAGGGCCATACGGAAGCTCTATTTTTAATTTCTTAAGGAATCTCCACACTGTTTTCCAAAGTGGCTGCACCAACTTGCATTCCCACCAACAGTGTAAGAGGGTTACCCTTTCTCCACATCCTCTGCAACACACGTTGTTTCCTGTTTTGTTAATTTTGGCCTTTCTAACTGCTGTAAGGTGGTATCTCAATGTGGTTGATTCAAATCTCCCTGATGGCTAGTGATGATGAACATTTTTTTGTGTCTATTAGCCATTTGTATGTCTTCTTTGGAGAATGGCACCTTATTCAACAAAGTCCAGATTCCCCTTCCAGGTTTGTACTTCCTTGGGTCCTCTCCTGTAAGCCCTAAAGTACCATTTAGGGTTCTTCTCCAACCTCTAGAATTACTCTCCTATACCAGCTTAATACTTCTTTATAGTTTCCCAAGTTAAAAAACTGTGGTTTCTTTCTCCTGATAGGACCCAACTTGATAGCAAAAGTAATTCCGGAAGATGGACACATACGGAGGGGATCAGTGAGTTAGCTTGCTCATGCCTTCGGGCTAAGTGCAGTGCTGAGCTCCTGCCTCATGGAAGACAAGGTGCTAGTAATCCATGGCATGCAGGGCATAAAATTTAACCAAGCCACACTAGCTATCTGTGCTGACTGATGAAAAAGCACCAAGTGATACACACACTTTGGGAGCCCGAGTGGCTGCTGCCCTTGACTAGTACAGTAGTGTTGATGACTGCAGTGTGGGATGAATAATTTTTAGTGTAATTAAATTTTTATAGAGAGAAAAGAACAAGCTCAGGTCTCTTAATTCTCAGATGACAGCCTGAGAACCAGAAGGGTTTCCACGTAATCCCTTTAAAAAAAAAAAAAAAACAAACAAAAACAAACAAAACCCAAAAACAAAAACCTATTTCTTGCAGCCACAGGATTTATATTGCTGCAAATTAAACACAAGATCTCCTGTTCTGAGTAACACAGCAGTGGAATTCACGGTCTCACCCGGAGTCCTCCCAGGGAGTAGTAAGGGCAGACATTGTCCTGTTCCTGATTGGATGGGGAAACTATTCAGTCCTTTACCATTAAGTATGATGTTATCTGCAGGTCTTTTTGTAGATCTTGCTCATCAGCTTGAAGATATTACCTTGTATTCCTAGTTGTTGACAGACCAGCTGTTGATTATTGCGAAATGGTTGTTCTGTATCAGTTCATATAATCATCTAGTTTTTTCTTAGACTGTTAACACAGTAGATCACATTGATCCATCTGTGTACACAAAAAGGAGAACAGCTAAGCCAAAAGAAAAAGAAGGAAAAATTAATAGAAATAAGAGCAGAAATCAATGAAGGAGAAAATACACATACAGTTTTTAACACTGCTAAAAGTTAATTCTTAGAAAGACCAGAACATGAATAAATCCAGTGGTACTTGCTCAATTTTTCTTATACTCCATAAACCTTCTACCAAGGGACATAGTCAGTCTGGATCTGAAAGATCCAGATCCCCCCATCATACATGGGGCTCACAAAACTACATACTGCCCCTCACCTCATGCTGTTTACCATCCCACAATGTATTATTTTAGAATCAATTAATTATGGAAAAATTAAGTTGCAACTCATTCATTCTGGGTTTGTAAATACAAATTAGAATGTCTCAGCCACCCAAAGTAATTAGTTGTGGAGCTATAAATATAATCCATTCCTAGAACATTCATCAGCAGGCATCACAACATTGAAGACATTCTCTTAGCTCACAACCTCTGTCCAGAGCAATTTTCCCTGGTTCTAGTTTCAGCAGCTACAGCATAAAAAATTTTTATCTCTAGTAACTGTTTCACTTAACATAAAGCCTCCAACAATAACAACAACAACTACAAAAGTAAATGAAAACATAAATTCAGCATATCGACAATGCTTTAATTTTTTAATTTTTTTAAATTTTTAATTTTTTTAAAAATTTTTTAATTTTTTATTTCTTTTCAGCATAACAGTATTCATTGTTTTTTCACCACACCCAGTGCTCCATGCAATCCGTGCCCTCCCTAATACCCACCACCTGGTTCCCCCAACCTCCCGCCCCCCACCCCTTCAAAACCCTCAGGTTGTTTTTCAGAGTCCATAGTCTCTCATGGTTCACCTCCCCTTCCAATTTCCCTCAACTCCCTTCTCCTCTCCATCTACCCTTGTCCTCCATATTATTTGTTATGCTCCACAAATAAGTGAAACCACATGATACTTGACTCTCTCTGCTTGACTTATTTCACTCAGCATAATCTCTTCCAGTCCCATCCATGTTGCTACAAAAGTTGGGTATTTGTCCTTTCTGATGGAGGCATAATACTCCATAGTGTATATGGACCACATCTTCCTTATCCATTCATCCGTTGAAGGGCATCTTGGTTCTTTCCACAGTTTGGCTACTGTGGTCATTGCCGCTATAAACATTGGGGTACAGATGGCCCTTCTTTTCACTACATCCGTATCTTTGGGGTAAATACCCAGTAGTGCAATTGCAGGATCATAGGGAAGCTCTATTTTTAATTTTTTGAGGAATCGCCACACTGTTCTCCAAAGTGGCTGCACCAACTTGCCTTCCCACCAACAGTGTAAGAGGGTTCCCCTTTCTCCACATCCTCTCCAACACACGTTGTTTCCTGTCTTGCTAATTTTGGCCTTTCTAACTGGTGTAAGGTGGTATCTCAATGTGGTTTTAATTTGAATCTCCCTGATGGCTAGTGATGATGAACATTTTTTCATGTGTCTGATAGTTATTTGTATGTCTTCATTGGAGAAGTGTCTGTTCATATCTTCTGCCCATTTTTTAATGATTGTCTGTTTTGTGTGTGTTGAGTTTGAGGAGTTCTTTATAGATCCTGGATATCAACCTTTTGTCTGTACTGTCATTTGCAAATATCTTCTCCCATTCCGTGGGTTGCCTCTTTGTTTTGTTGACTGTTTCCTTCGCTGTGCAGAAGCTTTTGATCTTGATGAAGTCCCAAAAGTTCATTTTCGCTTTTGTTTCCATCACCTTTGGAGACATATCTTGAAAGAAGTTGCTGTGGCTGATATCAAAGAGGATACTGCCTATGTTCTTCCATTTACTATAGCACCAAGAACCATAAGATACCTCGGAATAAACCTAACCAAAGAGGTTAAGGATCTGTACTCGAGGAACTACAGAACACTCATAAAAGAAATTGAAGAAGACACAAAAAGATGGAAGACCATTCCATGCTCTTGGATCGGAAGAATAAACATTGTTAAAATGTATGTACTGCCTAGAGCAATCTATACTTTTAATGCCATTCCGATCAAAATTCCACTGGTATTTTTCAAAGAGTTGGAGCAAATAATCCTAAAATTTGTATGGAATCAGAAGAGACCCCGAATTGCTAAGGAAATGTTGAAAAACAAAAATAAAACTGGCGGCATCACGTTACCTGATTTCAAGCTTTACTACAAAGCTGTGATCACCAAGACAGCGTGGTACTGGCACAAAAACAGACACATAGACCAGCGAAACAGAGTAGAGAGCCCAGATATGGACCCTCAACTCTATGGTAAAATAATCTTCGACAAAACAGGAAAAAATATCCAGTGGAAAAAGACAGTCTCTTCAATAAATGGTGCTGGGAAAACTGGACAGCTATATGTAGAAGAATGAAACTCGACCATTCTCTTACACTGTACACAAAGATAAACTCGAAATGGATAAAAGACCTCAACTTGAGACAGGAATCCATCAGAATCCTAGAGGAGAACATAGGCAGTAACCTCTTTGATATCAACAAAGCTTTTAAATACAAAGCTATTTACTGTATTTTCCAACCTGAACTATAATGCTGTTTAAATTAGTATGGTTTCTAGAATGAAAATGTACCTTTCTGAAGCCACTTAACTGATAGAACAAGAAAAAAAATGACATTTAATTCAATAAGAGCTGTCATCAAATGGAATGTTGTTCGTCCAATATACTATTCAGAGCATGTGTTTTGCAACTTAATTTCTGCCAGTCAGCATGGTGCAGGAAGTTGGCATTACAGTGTTCTGAAAACACAAACATGAAAACTTTGCCTCTGTAATAGCTGTCACATTTGTC
>JAHRIG010000177.1:0-12161 GCA_020311275.1 Eira barbara
CTGCATAAACAACAAAATGGCTCCCTCTGATTAAGTAGGCCCTTACACCCTCCACAGTATCGTCAGTTATACCACACCAGATTCAAGTCTCCATCTTCCTGCCTTCCAAATGGTGGCCATTTTTCTACTTGTAGCCCTACAGCAAGGCTGCAGATTGAATTGATAAGTATGTACTTGTAATTGAGGGAGGGGAACAATTTAATTCTTCCCCCCAGAATTTTCTGATTGGATGCTGGACATGAAAACTATGAACCTGGTGACAGGATAGATTTTGTTGCCCCCCTTCTATGAGAGCTGAATGCCACTATGCTATTGGCAAGCAGATACTTACAGGTGACACAGCTTCTTCCTTTTCAGGTTGAAGTTTATTATGGGAAGATGTACTAAACATAATGCCTACTACATTTTCTCCACTTATTATCTAAGATTTGATGGAGGAGCTGAGAGTAGCATTTTCTCAATGGCCATGTTGTCTGACTTATGTATAACTGTGACCTTTCATGGGGTCTAATGCTCCATGTCTTCATTAATATCCATATCAGTGTTCTAATTAATGGTGCCTCTGTGTGGCACATTTACCTTTGTAGTGGTTGAGTCTTTCAGCCTTGCTATGACCATCAGTATAAATACAACCCAAATATTAATTTTTCTTCTTGAAGGGCTGTTTACCTCTTTTCCTTTAAAACATGGTTTCCAGGTGATGATATAAGTCAGGGGTGTCACTGAGAAAGCCATCAGTAATTGGCCAGCTGACCTGCCTCGTGGTTGGTCACTAGAATTGGGCCAATCTGAGAAATCCCTGGTGATTGGCCAGCACATAGTGGTGACAACACGTGGTGGTGAAATCACATGAAGAAGGTATTGTGATGTCCTGGGGTGGTTATGAAAGCTTGGCAACAGCCCAGGCTGCAGTGAGGAGAGAGATGGCAGTTCACTCACAGCTCTTCCTGCTCTTCCTTGACTTCTCTGCCCTGTTCCCTGCCCCTGTCTATGGCAAGCCCCCTGCCCACTACTCCTGTCCTGGGCCACTCTCCAATATGCTACACACCACCTTCATGTTGGTAACTAAGTTTGTGCCCCTCTGTGGTCCAGAGAGTCCTTGAACCCATACACGGTGACTCCTAGACCCATTTCGCACTAGGAGGCTGGCCCAGGTCCTCAGGGAGACATTCTCATTTGGCAGATGGGAGTGGGACGCTGGCTACCAGAGTACCATGGATTCTCAGCCAGCTGGGCCCCCACACCTCTGGGGTCACAGGTGTGTTCAGTACAGGAAATCTGAGTCCACGTTTTGAGGGAACACTGGGCACACCACTACTCTGGAGCCCTCCAACTTGGCTCAGCACAGGGCACATGAATCCTCGGAACATCCAGTCGACCCAGAAGTGCACAATGTGTGGAACGTCAGGATACACCAGGCAGAGAGGGAATTTTACGAAACAGGTAGGTACTGGGAAAAGGAATCACCACATCTCTGTATGCAGTGTTAGTCATCGGAACACTGGCCCTCAGTCCATGGACTTTATGAAACAGCTCAGCAGCGGACAACATAATTCCCCAGAAACCTGGCTAACCCAGAGCCCACAGACCATCAATCCTCAAACAAAGCCTAACAAAGAGAAATTCAGACCTCAAAGCAGAGTACCTGCCAGGAACCCAAAGACTGGGAGGCTTCTAACCTCATTTCACACTGGGCAGATGAGTCACATAGACCCTGGGTGGACAAGGAGCCTCCATACCTCAAGTTGGCCAGCCCAATGTAGCACAAGGCAAGTAAGATCAGAGAATGGGCTTGTGAAGTGCCAAGAAACCATGAGTCCTACATCCCAGCTCTGTATCAGGAAAATGATTCAACTCGACAGAAGCATTGCCATGGGCCTTTGTACCCAGCGTACAAAACCTCAGCTCTCCACTAGGCCAAGCTGGCACCTGGACAGCCACTCACCATGTGCCCTTGGAACAGGAGACAAACATTTGAGATGCCTGCTAGGCCAAGCAGGCACCTGAAGAGCCAGCTCCCTGTGTTCCTTTGGACATGGAGACTAACCAATCTGAACTCTATTACACCAAGCAGGGACCTAGACATCAGGTCCACCATGTGCTCTTGGACCTGGAGACCAACAACTGAGTTGTCTGATGGGCTAAGCAGGCATGATGTCAGGGGGCTAACCATGTGCTCTTGGACCTGGAGACCAAAAATGCAGCTCTGTGATAAGCCAAGCAGGCAACTTCACAGCTGCCTCACCATGGGCCCATGGACCTGGAAACCACAAAATCAGGTCTCTAATGGGCCAAGCAGGCAACTGGACGGCTGGCTCACCATGTGTCCATGGATCTGGAGACCAACAAAGGAGCTCTGGGCTAAGCCAAGCAGGCACCTAGATAGGTGGCTTACCATGTGTCCTAGGACCTTAAGACCAACAACTCAGCTCTTTGCCTGGCCAAGGGGGCACCATGACAAAAGGCTTATCAAGTGCCCTTGGACATGGAGACCAAAAACTGAGCTGTCTGGTGGCTTAAGCAGGCACCGTGATAGTGGGCTAAACGTGTGCCCTTGGACCTTGAGCCCAAGAAATGAGATCTGGGCTAGGACAAGTAGACACCTAGACAGGAGGCTCATCATATGCCCCTGGACCCGGAGACCAGCAACTCAGCTATCTGCTTGGTCAAGTGGCCACCTGGGCAACAGGCTTCCCATTTGTCCTTGTACCTGGAGAACAACAACTGTACTGTCTAATGGGCTTAGCAGGCACGTTGACAGTATGCCAGGTGCCCTTGGACCTGGAGACCAACAATGCAGCTCTGCACTAGGCCGAGAAGGCCCCTGGACAGTGAGTTCAGCATGTTTCCTTGGACACACATCCTTCCTTCTCTCCAGAGTACAGAGCACCCAAACACTGGGCTTCCCAGCTGGCATCACATTACAGGACCTCCAAACCTGCTCAACATTGCACCGATTTGTCCAATGAATCCATGGAGACCTGGGAGCCTCCAAACCATGAGCCTTCCATCCCAGGAGAGCACAGGACTAAGAAGTTACTGGGACATCAACTTGACTCAAAAATCTATGACTGCATGCTTTTCACCTCTGCAGAGAAGTGAGCATTTGAGTCTCTTCTCCCTTTCAATGTCCTTCAGCCTGAGGTCCTTGTGGCCCACTATCCCTGCATTACTCATTTTTGGGGGAGGTCTCCTCCTGAGAAGAAAACTACACCAGCCCTAGGAGATGAAACAGACCAAGGCTTTGAACACTTTGTTTTTTAATTCATGGCAGGAAATGAGGAAGGGCAATGGGAGGAAGTTGTGCAGGAGAACCAGGCCTTGAACTATGTGGAGTCCTTGGCAGAAATCCTCCAGGTGAAGGAGAAGTGTTACATCATTAAAGGAGAGGTGGAGACCTTAGAGCAAGAAGCCAAACAGTGCATTGAGAGGCAGGCTCAGATCTATGAGATGGAGAGTTTCTTCCTTCAAATGAAGGTATTTCTAGATGTTTCTGCCTTACACGCAGTGCCCAAGAGTTAATGCTTCTGCACCTACCCACTATGGCATTGAAGGGGAGTTGGGAAATAGGTGCTCATCTCCCCGATTGATGGTTAGTTATGAATTTAAATATTAGGCAAATAAACCATTTAAAATTAAAAAAAAAGAAAAAGAAAAAGAATTTGTTAGTATCATATGGCTTCAGATGGAAGGGTCCCCTACCCTGGCCCTTCCTGACCTTAGGGTAGAACTCACTGCAGTAAGAATAGATATCTCCAACCCTTATCCAAACATCCTTGATCCCCCTAAGCCCACACATACTTGGAAGACAGCCACCATGAGGGCAGCTCCAAGGTCAAAGCTTGGGATCTGGGGCAGAGCCTCGTGGTCACATTCTCCTCCTCTTGGAACTGGTGCTTCCCAGCAGTACAATCAAATCCTGATCCATCGTATGGGGCTCCTTGACAGTGCACAGGTTCACTGTGGACTAAGTTACTCCTTAGTCCTCACTGGTCAGATCAGGCTGGTCCTTGCAGAGATGGCTGCTTCTGTATGCATTCCTCAGTTTCCCCTGACTTTTCTGAACTCGACTTGTCCTTGTTCTTACCTCTATTGGCAACTACTAGCTCCACCATTGTCTTATCTTTCTTTGGGTTATTCTCATCCCCCAAGACTGCTGATGTTCTGTCTTCCATCTGCTCCCTCCATACTCTGTTTTCAGTCTAGGTTCAGCTCAGGCTCCTGCAGGGGACACACAGAGAAGGGCCCAAGTCAGGTCTCAGCTGCAGTCCCCAGAGCTACTTAATGGGCACCTCAGATCCTCATGCATTCACAGAAACTGAGCAGGAAGGGAATTGGGAGAATGTGAATACCAATCATAGCTTACACATGAGGAAACTGAGGCCCAGAGAACTTAGGACCCAGGGCAGGAAGTAGTATATGTCCTCAGTGGAATCTCTGGCTTCTGTGGACTAAATTCAAGTAACAGAATGGCTGTGACTCTTCCCAGGCTCTTTAGCTTCTCCGCTCTCATTCCGTCTGCAGTATCCATTCATTGAGGAGCCACATTGGTGTTACGGCAGTGGTATTTAATGAGGACCTTGATCCTATACAGAAACTCTTCATGAACAAGATTAGAGAACACAGAATGAAGCTACGGGCATCTGGAGGACCCGCCGATACTGGCCCATAGCCCCAGTTAGACCTAGAGAGGGAGCTTTATTTTTTTTTATTTTTTAAAGATTTTATTTATTTATGACAGAGAGAGAAAGCAAGCGAGAGAGTTTACACAAGCACAGGGGAGCTGGAGAGAAAGAAGCAGGCTCCCTAATGAGCAGGGATACTGATATGGGGCACCATACCAGGAGCTGGGATCATGACCTGAGCCAAAGGCAGACACTTAATGACTGCTCCCCCCAGCCACCCCCAAGAGACAGCTTTAAAAAAAAAAATATTTATTTTTTTAATTTATTTTCAGTGTTCCAGAAATCATTGTTTATGCACCACACCCAGTGCTCGATGCAATGCGTGCCCTCCATAAAACCCACCACCAGACTCACCCAACCTACAGCCCCCCATCCCTCCAAAACCCTCAGATTGTTTTTCAGAGTCAACCGGCTCTCAGTGTTCATCTCCCCCTCCAATTTGCCCCAACTCCCTTCTCATCTCCATTTCCCCATGTCCTCCTTATTATTTCTTATGAGGGAGAGAGCTTTTTAAGCTTAAGCAAATGCCTAGTCAAGCAGACATGATTATATCCCAGACTTCACATGTGAAAATTCTAAATTTGAAGTCATTCAAAGGCTCCAGTCCTGAAAAAATTAGGTGAAATTGCTTTGGTAATTTGACCTAGATTAATTGTCTAACTGGATCAGAATAAACATACATTCGTCAACTGTTATATGTCCTTTTAATTCTCATTCCAAATAAATTATTTGGTGATGTTGATTAAAAAAATTAAAAAAAAAAAAAAAACGTAGTAAAAATCTGTGCCTCAGCTTCACGTGGTGTTCCCTAGCCCTTGTAATGTGAAGGATCCTGTGAAGGACATTTCCCATCTACAATAGGTTCTCTCTAGCACCCCTTCCTGAGACCATGGGGTGTGTGCTTTCCAGCTGCAAGGAATAAAAGCCACAACTTGTTTCCTGGGAGGTGTGTTCCTGGTGACTTGGCTAAGGGAACTTCCATCAGCTAAGGCTCTGACAGGATGGCAGGAACCATTTTTCACACGTACATAGTGTGGCAGATTACCCAAAAACGAACATACGTTTTCAAGGTAAGATTGCTCACTGTAGGGACGCCTGGCTGGCTCAGCTGGTTAAGCAGCTGCCTTCGGCTCAGGTCATGATCCCGGCGTCCTGGGATCGAGTCCCACATCAGGCTCCTTGGTCGGCAGGGAGCCTACTTCTCCCTCTGCCACTCTGTCTGCCTGTGCTCACTTGCTTGCTCTCTGACAAATAAATAAATAAAATCCTGAAAAAAAAAAGAAGATTGCTCATTGTACTTCCTCTTATCTTTTCCCTGCTGTTTTCCTAACTATGGGAAATTGTATAAAACAAGATAGTTATAATAGACGGGTTTGGGATTTAATAAGAGCTGTTGGGGTGCCTGTGTGGTTCAGTCGGTTAAGCGCCTGCCCTCAGCTCAGATCATGAACCCAGGGTCCTGGGATCGAGCCTCACATTGGGCTCCCTCCCTGTTCAATGGGGAGCCTGTTAATCACTCTCCCTCTGTTGCTCCCCCTGCTTGCTCTGTTTTCTCTGTGAAATAGATAAATAAATAAATCATAAAAAAAACCTGTCCAGATATGGCCAGATGCTTTCATGTGCTCTGCAGCCCTCACTTCCTCCCCATATTGCCAACCAGCTGGTTCCCCCTGTCTTTGCCTGCTGCCCCCTTATCTTGTGCCACTTGGAGGTCTCCTCCCTTAAGTCGTCTGCCCCCTTGTTGAATCCAGAGGAACTGCTGGGGCCAGAGGCTGAAGGCAAAGGCCCTGAATCCCTGACTCCAGCTGTGAGGTCAGAAACCAGACTCTAACTCACCACCTGCTGGGACTCCAGGATGTGGCACCTCACCAGGCAGTGTTTGCCTGGGGACACCAGAATCCACTAATGCGGAGACTGTCACCTTCTTTCTTTTTTTTAGGTGAAACTTATATACAACAATTTCACCCATTGTAAAAATATCCTACAATGACAGAGTTGTTCAGCTAGGACCCTAGTTTGTTTTAGAGACTTCCTTCACCTCCCACACCTCCTCCAGCCCCTCTGCAGGCAATAGCCACTACCTCCTCAAGCCCCAAGCAATGCTGATCTGCTTTCTGTCTCTATACATGATTCCTTTCTGGACATTGTACATAAATCAAATGAGACAGTATGTAGTCTTTGGTGACTGGCTTCCTTCACTTAGCATGCTTTTCAAGGTCCTCCATGCTGTAGCTTCAATCATATTTCTCTCCTGTTGTTGCTGAGTAGAATTCTATGGTACAGATGGATCACCTTTTGTTCATTCACCAGTCAGTGGCCCTTTGTGTTGCTCTCAGGTTTTTCCTACTGTGAGTCATGCTGCCCCAAAGGTTTCTGAACCAGGCTTGAGTGAACAAATGTTCTTATTTCTCTCAGAAAGATGTCTGGTTGTGGAATTGCTGGGTCCTGTGGGAAGCTTGTGTCTTACTAAGAACTCTCAAAGTGGCTTCCAAAGTGAATCTTTCATTTTTGTTCCCCCTAGCAATCTAGGAGGGTTTACTTTCTCCAAGTTCTTAGCAACACTTGGTATTGTCTTTGGATCAGAATCACACTTGTTGGTGTAAAATGGTCTCTGGTTTTACATGCACTGCCCTGAGGACTAGTAACATTGATGACCTTTTTCTGTGCTTATAAACCATGTGTGTGTCTTCTTTGGTAACATGTGTATCCGAGTCTTATACTGGCTTTTTATTAACAGTGTGTTCCTTCTGCCCACTCAGTGAGTTCAAAGTACTCTTATGTCTTGTGAATGGGAGTCTTCATTGGGTATTTAATCCACAAATATTGTCTCCTTATCAGTTGCTTCTCTGTTCCTTTACTCAGTGGTAAAGCTTGATGCAAAAAAAAACATGTGAGTTTTACATTTTTCTCTTACATGTTTTGTTCTTGCTTTAGTGACTGAGAACTCTTCACTTAATGCAAAGTCCCAACCATTTTCTCCTGTGTATCTTCTTGAATGGTCATTTTGGCTCATCTACTTAGGTCTGCCAACATAGTGAGTTCATGGCTGTGAAAGGGGTGGTTTTCAGCAACAACTTTGGGGGGCTTTTGTCCTGACAGGGACAGGAGAACCTGGAGGTAACTTGTGTTTCTGAGTTAGTCTCCCCCAGACCTGGAAAGGGGATTTCACTCCCATGTACCTATTAGTGAAGGGCTGAGTGCCTTTGGGGCTGGTGGCCATATACGGCACTTACACCTCATTTTCTGGGACTGGGTACAAAGTAGCTCTAGGAGCCCAGGGCAGTCCTAGTCAGAGGTGTCTTTAGGAGCACAAACACAGTGAGAGCAGGAAAGGATTACACAGAAAGGATAATAGAGATCCCAGGGGATCTAGGTTGGGTTCCTAGAGGGTCTTAAATCTGTGGGTGGGAAACAGAACTCACACTCAGCGGGAACTCAGGAAACATGCCCAGATGGAGTAGAGCATATTGAAGGCAATTCCTAGAGTCTGAACTCTTTTTTGCCAACATGAAAATCATGGTATGTGCCCGGACATCAAAGGTGACTGGAGGGACACATGGCTCGCTGAGTCATTAGAGCGTGGCAACTCTTCACTTCAGGGTCATGAGTTAGAGTCCCATGTTGGTGACGGAGACTAGGTAAGATTTAAAAAAATAATAATAATAAATAAGACATAAACAGGTGCATGCATCAGGAATCTGGAATTACTCCCCCTAATGAAAGGATGGGGCAGCTCCCTCGGTCCTTGGAGATCACCAGCCATTCTGAGTCCTGGAGAATCCTAAATGTTGTGTGACATTTCCCAAGATACACCCAGAGACCCTACATTTTTAATATTCATTGGCTTTCACGTTATGCAGTTAGAGGTCCAGTGGCAGACAAAAGTTGGCATGGTAAGTACAGAAGTAAAGCAAGAAACAGAATGTTCCCTAGATGCACCACATTACTCTCTGTGCT
Organism: Eira barbara; assembly: GCA_020311275.1. Lineage (NCBI taxonomy): Eukaryota > Metazoa > Chordata > Mammalia > Carnivora > Mustelidae > Eira > Eira barbara. The sequence continues at coordinate 8,643 of JAHRIG010000177.1, forward strand.
CATTGCTGTCTCACTGGAAATGGGTATGGGCAATCAAAATCACTGGTATTCAACACAGGTTAGGAAAAAAATGGAAAGTTCGGGTTAACAGGACAAATTACTTTGTTCTCAGGTTGAATTTGAAGTCAAGTGGAGACTTGAACGTTTTCTAGCTACTGTGGTGGAAATGAGGGCTAACAGACAAAACAGTTCTACAAGTCAGAATGACTTTGGTAACTTAATATCTTCCCACTGGACACAGTTTTCTTTTAAGCTTCTGATCCCATGGTCTCATGCTTGAGTCTAAACATACTTGCACAAGGAAGTTTATGTCATTACCACACCTCAAGTCTGTACCACTGAATGTCACAGTGCTCATTCCTAATGGTACTTTGGGCTAGTTTCTAACTGCCTGTAGCTCCCTTGTGGCTGACTCTGAAGGCAGCCCATTGTACCATGTGTGTTCTCTCTGGCCCCACCTCCAGGTTAAGCAGTGCTTCTGAGCTGTCTCCATCGCTGGGGAAGGATGGAGGTCAGACAGGTATTAAAGAGACATGGGCGTGGACTAGGGGGCAGCAAAAGGAAAATAGGGTTATAAGTGAGTTGATTCCAGAGAGGACATTGTATTGTTTTGTTTTGATTTGTTTTGTTTTGTGTTTAATTTTTATTTATTTTTAAAATTTCTTTTCAATGTTCCAGAATTCATTGTTTATGTACCACACCCAGTGCTTCATGCAATATGGTCCCTCCATAATACCCACAACCAGGCTCACCCAATGTTGTTTTTTTTTTTTTAAATTATTTCATTTCCTCATTGGAGAGAGAGTGCTTGAGAGAGCAGGAGTGGTGGTAGGGGGAGGGTGAGAGAGAGGTAGGAGCAGACTCACCACCAAGCAGGGAGCTGGACATGGGGTTTATCCCAGGACCCGGGGATCCTGACCTGAGCCAAAGACTGACACATAAACAAACGAGTCGCCCAGGGACTCCTGGAAATATTTTTTTTTTAAAAATTCCACTACACATAACATACAGAGTTGTATTAGTTTCAGTTAAGATCATGGTGTTTATTTTTTATTTCTTTCTTTTTTAAAGAATTTATTATTTATTTATTTATTTATAGCAGGGGTGATGGGCGGAGGGAAATGGAATCCCAAGCAGATGCTACACTGAGCATGAAGCCAGAACTGAGGCTCATTCCCATGCCCCTGAGCTCATGACCAGAGCCGAAATCAAGAGTTAGACACTGAACCAACTGAACAACCCGGGTGCCCATTTGTATTTCTAAGAATCATATGTTTAACTTTCTACTGAAATACGCACTGAGTAATGAGCAATGCTGAGAGAAACCATGGTATCCATAGACACCAAGGTCAGATTGCCAAAAATGGGCCACTGTGGCACACTGATTATTTTGAATTGAAGCTACTTGAAAATACCTGGTGCAATGACACTCAAACCCTCCTCTGTTTTCCTGAGAGCAGGAAACCAACCTCCCTTATGAAAAAGGCACGGTCTGTGCTAAGAAGTAAAAAGATATACTTCTCACCAGGGACTTTAAAACAGAGGTTCTAAATTCTGCTTAGAACTCCCTCCAATTAAAGCTCCCAAACAACTCTCAGAGATGTATTGTCTCCTTGTCTAAAATGCATAAAAACTGTCTGCCTTCATCCTTTATATTTCTGTAATGGTCTCAATTTCAATATTGGTTATTCATGTGTATTCAATGTCTCAGGTAAACTTACTTCTTAGTTTAGCTGGGAGACCAAGAAGGGTGAGGGAGGAACTTTTCCTTTCTTGCATACCTTTTCCTGAGGAAATTAAATAGGATTCTTGCTAATTTACAAGGTCCACCTACACAATGTGGGGTGGGTGAAGAAGGGAAACAGTGTTCCTTACAGTTGCTCATTTCACTTCAGTGGAGCTGGCCTGGAAATAAAGAAAGGAAGAGGGGTGCCTGGGTGGCCCAGTGGGTTAAGCCTCTGCCTTCTGCTCAGGTCATGATCCCGGGGTCCTGGGATTGAGCCCCGCATCAGTCTCTCTGCTCAGTGGGGAGCCTGCTTCCTCCTCTCTTTCTGCCTGCCTCTCTGCCTACTTGTGGTCTCTGTCTGTCAAAAAATAAAAAAATAAAATAAAAAATAAAAAGAAAGAAAGGAAGAAAAGAATAAGGAAAGAAGGAAGAGAGGGAGGGAGGGAGAAGGACAGAAAGAAGGAAGGAAGAGTGGAAGGGGAAAAAAGAAAATAAAGAAAGGGAGAAAGGAGGGAAGGAGGGAAGAAAGAGGGAGGGAGGGAGAAAGAGTGAAAGAAAGAAGAAAGAGAAAGAGAGAAAGAGGAAAAAGAAAGGAAAGAAAAGGGAGGGAAGAAGGAAGGAAGGATAGGATGGAGGGAAGGAGAGAGTGAGAGAGAAAGAAAAGAAGAAGGAAGGAAGGAGAAGGAAGGTAGGCAAAAAGTAAAAGAAAGGAAGAAAGACAAAGGAAGGAGTGGGGAGGGAGAAAGAGAAAGAATGGAAGAAAGGGAAAGAATGGTAGGAGTGAAGGAGGGAGGCAAGAAGGAAGGAAAGGAGGGGAAGGGGAGGGAGTGAGAGAGAAAGGAAGAAATGAAGAGAGAATAAGGGAAGAAAGGAAGGAATGAAGGAAGGAAGGAAATATAGACAAAGAAGAAAGGAAGGGAGGGGAAAAAGAAAGGGAGAAAGAGAAAGGAGGGAGGGAGGGGAGAGGGAGAAAGAAAAGGAAGAAAGAAAGAGAAGAAAGGAATGAAGGAGGGAGGCAAGAAGGAAGGATGGGAAGGAGGGTGGGAGGAAGGTATACAGAAAGAAAGGAAAAGAAAGAAAGAGAAAGGAAGAAAGAGAAAGGAAGGGGGGAGGAGAAAAATAATAATGGAAAAGAGAAAGAAAGAAAGAACCCAGGGAGGGAAGAAGGAAGTGAGGGAAAAAGAGGGGAAGGGAAGGTTAGGATAGGATAGGATTGGATCGGATCAGATCGGATGGGATGCTGGTCAATTTGCCTTGTAAACCTCTAGTGAAGGATCTGTTGGCAAATACCGAACTGCTAGTGACCGCTGGGAGGGCCCCTCTCTGGCATGCTCTCAGGAGGCTGTATCTGATGTGTATAGAACTGTTTAAGGAAACAAACAGAATCTGTGGATTAAAATGGTCGCACTCCCTAGGAATGGTCACATGAGGTATGTAAGCATGGCCATGGGACATCACCACACAGCTCCACTTTGTGTGCTGAGCTCACACATCACTGAGAGACCATACGTGTTTTGTGTGGGCCAGAGCATGTCCTCCGTGGGAAGCTGGTTCCTGCAGTTAGTATTGCTGGGGTCTCAGATACTTTGCTGGTACCTCACAATTTGACCCTTGAAAATGTGAATAAAACTTGACACTGGGGATGATTTATGGTTTGGGGGGACTGATTTGGCAATACAATCCTTTATGTCATCCCCATATTGGTGGGATGAGGTCTTATGCAAGTCTCTGATGTTTCCTGAAATACTTGCCATTGGCCAAAGTTAAAGCAGGATAATCTGTGTACAGAATGA
>JAHRIG010000178.1:0-96854 GCA_020311275.1 Eira barbara
CAACAGAGAACATGAGGTGAATATTTTCAAGACCTTAGATGGGCAGAAATTTCCCCAAATCAAAGTACACTAACCACAGGAAGAAGCCAGGCCCTTTGAAACTATTGAAATGAAGAACTGGTTCTCCTTCCATTTTTTAATAGTGTGCAGGTCTGGGGCTCGATCCTCCATTAGGCAGCTGGAAGGTGGACCTCCCAGGTCAGCTGCCTCTCAGATGGCACTGGGGCCTGGACATCCCTGCTCATGAGAAGGTGAACCAGCCCAAATGGAGGGCATCCAGGAAGGAGGAGCCTTCTGCCCACTGGGCCAGCAAGCCCGGGCTGGTACTTACATCCCAGGACGGATCTGGGCACCTCAGTTTCCTGGTCAAAGCCTAGAGGACCCAAGGACCCCACCTGAGAGCTTCCTGTGCAGAGGAAAGGAGTTCTGCCCTCAGGCCCCGGCTCACAGCAGTGCAGCTGGGTATGACCCCATCCTCATAGCCCCTATCCACCGTGGGCACTGGGGGTTCCACCATTCTGTCCTGTCAACGTCTTAATCCTTGATCTCTGCATAGGAGAGCAGAGAGGGGCCATGAGTGGAGACCCCGGTGTGGCAAGTGAGGCACACATTCACAGTGCTGGGGGTTCCTACTTCTGAAGAACCCAGGGCATGTCTCCAGGCTGAGTCACAAGGGAGGTGGGGCTGGGTGGACACTGGGTCCCTCACCAGCTAAAAAACTTCCTGGATACCCCTAGCCCTCTCTGTTCCTTGCTTATGACCTTAGTACAGACAGGTCAGCCACGCCATCAAGGCAGGATCAAAGGTCAAGTACAAAGACAGCAAGCAGCACAGACACAGACAGTGGGGTTGTCAGATGCAGTGGCAAATGTTGTAGAGGGTCTCGGACTCGGATTTGGGGAACCTGGGCTGGTGCGGCACTGCTGTCCACGGAGGACCCTCTGCCTCCCACCCTCCTACACCTGCCGCTGGGGGAGCACCTGCTCCCTCCATTCTGTGGAGGGCTCTCTCCTGCACCAGCCGTGCCTCCTCCCATGCCAGCGGCTGCCAGCCAGCCTCTACACCCTGATGACCCCAGCCCTGGGAACAGAGCCAGTGCAGATGGGACATGGTCTCCCAGTGGGCCTGAGCTCAAGGCCCCCACGGTGCTCCCTCTCCTCCTTTGAGCTCACTGTGCCACGTCCTTAGTCGCCCTCAGGCTCCCTGGGCCCAGCTCCTCCTCTGCTGGGGGAGCACCCTGGGCCCAGGCTCCACATGCTGCGACTGGGAGCAGGTTGTCTGGACACTCTGGACTCACCTTCCGTGCTTGTGATATGGGTACTAGCTAGCCTCACAGGCTCGTTCAAGGAGACCCAGTTCAGGAAGATGCAGGCCACTGCATGGGAGATGCCAAGTGACCCCAGAGGGAGCGCACAGGCCTTGCACAATGCACTGGGCTTGTGGGGGGACCGCTGGATGCGGTTATCCCGCCACGGGGCCCAGGGAGTTCTGGCGAGGGCAGCCGTGGCAGGGGAGGCCCCTGAAGAGTCCCAGAAGAGGCAGGAGACAAGGAGGATGACAGGACAGAGCTTCCCACGGAGAACAATGTAAGTCTCAGAGGACCTCAGAGGCCTTGGGAGAACTCGGAGGCCCTGGGGATGTTGGCTGAAATGCTGCCACTGGATCTGAACAGTTGTGTCACAAACCCCAGTCAACACTGCATGATCCACTCTTTGTTGCTTCTAGGGAACAGGGCTGGTGGGCCATTAGAACTCACACTGTGTCAAGTCGAGGATATCCTGAATTTTCATCCCTTTTGAAGACTCGACTTTTCTCAAGGAAGTGCTAAGCATGGGTCTCTCCATTCTTTGTGCAATCAGCCCCGGTTTTCAGGAGCAGATTCCCGGTGTCCATCCCACTGCTCACCCTGAGAACTGTCCCCCATCGGCTCCCACAGTGGCCATGAGTGCCATGTGGACAGGGACCACATGGTTGCAGGTGCTCACTGATGAAGCTCCAGTGCTCAGTTCCCAGCTGGGACCCCAGGTCCTCTGCTGGATGAGGGAGGAGGGGAGGGAGTCAGGTTGGGGGCGAAGAAGGAAAGGAGGGAGGGAAAGAAGAGGAAGGTATAGATGCAGAGGAAGGGAGGGAGACAGTGAATGACTGAGGGACCGAAGGAATGTGAGAGAGAGGGTGTGAAATTAGAGAAGTCTGGCCTATCCATCAGGAGTGATTAGTTGGAGGGAGGTCCGAGGGCATCACAGCCCAGACCTTGGATGGTGGCTCAGGGCACATCCATCTGTCCTCCCTGTACCAACCTTCCTTCTCCTGGGCCCTCTGTCATCCTGGATCCTCTCCACCTCTTCCTCAAGCAATCCTGAATGTTCCCAGGAGCACGGTGGCATGAGGGCGTCTCAGGAGGGGCTTCCCGAATCCTGTGCCCTGGATGACACTGGGACAGTAGCTGCAGGACATTCTCTCACAAGGATTGGGACTAAGGATTGCATCCAACTCCTTGGGCATTAGTACTGTTCCATACTCTGCTCTCCCCCCCACCACTGTGCTGAGCACTCCTGACAATGCATCTGTGAAACACTGCACCAGAGTTTCCAGGGTGAGTCCCAGGATGAGCACAGATAGGTGATGGGTGCCCCTGTGGCCTGGGATGGGTGCTACCCACAGTTGTCCCAGACTGGGGTGCCCATCACCCTTCTCTCCAGGGGACCGGCACTGGACCTCTGTGTCCTCACATTCTCCCCAGGGATGCTGGTCCCCAGGCCAGACACCTACTCGTCTGAGGGTGAACCACTCTGCCTCCATAGGGTTTCCTTTGCCAGAGTCCATCCCCTGGAGCTCCCGCATCACTGACACATACTCCCCACCTGCATAACCCCCTTCCTTCGACTTGCATGGTCTTAGTCTATGTCCTTGTGGGACCCGGTGATTTGGAGCCTGGTTTGGACCAGAGGCAGGGGAAAGTGTCTCTGGCCTTGACTTGAGAGTGTTGCGTTTGCCCTCTTTCGTGTGTCTTCCAGCTTTCTGCATTCCCATGGTGTGTGTGTGGTCCACAGGAGGAAGCAGCCGTGTCCTGTCTGGGGTCAGGCTGTTGTGTTCCAGCAGGAACAGGGTGCTCGGCCCCAAGATTGGGCCTATATCCACTACAGGGGCCTCTATGATTCCATCTCATCTGTAATCCATCAGGGGTTTCAGTATGGCATAAGGAAAATTCTATTTCAAAGAAACACAGAGGAAAAAAAAAAAAAAAAAACCCATTCCCCTTTGAAAATAGGTGGGCAGACATCAAGGCACCCACTGGGTGATTCCACTTACAGAAACCTCCAGAACAGGTGAAGGAACAGAAGAGAAAGTGGTTTAGGCATTGGGAGGGGCCAGGCTGGGGGAGAAATGGGCAGGGAGGGCTTGGGCTCAGGGTCTCCTTTGGGGATCGAGATGGTCCGCAGTGATGTTCTGTGCTGTGAGGGGTGGGTGCCAGGGATGGACTTAGTGCTCAGCACGAGTTCAACTGAAAACAATGAATTTTATTTAAAATAGAGTGTAGAGAGCATACAGGACATGGAAAGCTACTATCAGAGTGACTATGTACCAGAGAGAAAGAACACAGGGAGAGGGGATGAAACATTCTGACAGGGAGGGGGGGTCAGAGGATGGAACTGAGGCTAATTGTACAGGGAGCTCTCCTCACAGAGGGGGGGCTCTGGATGGGGCTCTGGGAGCCCTGCAGGAGCAGGTGTAGGGGCCGGGGTTGGGACAGGGGCCGGGACAGGAGCACGGCCCAATGCAAGAGCTGGGACAGGGGCAGGAGCAGGAGCCAGGGGAGGGACAGGGTCAGCAGGAGTGGCCTGTGCAGGATGCAGGGCTGGAGCTGGGTCAGGGCCAGGAGCGGGAGTGCAGGCAGGGCCAGGGAAAGGGCAGGAGCAAGGGGCAGGGTCTGGGTCTGGGGCGGGAACAGGGGAAGAGGCTGGAGCAGGGGAAGAGACAAAGGCCCTGGTAGGGAATAGGGAAGGGCCAGAGTTCTTTGTAGAGGCAGGGGAAGGGGCTGGTGATGGGGTAGGAGTAGGGGCAGGAACAGTGGAATTACTGTGTATTGAGCAGGAAAAGGGACACAGGGAGGAACATGGGGAGGGGCAGTGGTCCTGGAAGGGGGAGGGGCAGGGTCAGGAACAGGGACAGGAGTTGGGTGTGGGGCAAGAACAAGGGCACAGGCAAAGGCAGGGGAAAGGGCAAGGGTCCTGGCAGAGTTGGGGAAGGGGCATGAGCAGAGACTGGGACAGTGGGGCACAGGCGGGGACAGTGGAAGGAGCAGGTGTCCTGGCAGGGACAGGGGAAGGGGAAGTGGCAGGGGAAAGGGCAAGAGCATGGGCAGTGGCTGGGTCTGGATCAGGAATGGGGGCACAGGCAGGAACAGGGGAAGGGGCAAGGGTCCTGCCAGGGGCAGAGGAAGGGGCCGGAGGAGAGGAAGGGACTGGGGCTGCGGCAGGAACAGGGGCAGAGGCAGGGCCAGGAGCAGGTGTAGGAACCAGGGTAGGAACTGGGTCAGTGGCAAGAACAAGAACACGGGCAGGGGCAGCGGAAGGGGCATTGGATGTGGAAGTGGCAGGATCAGGGACAGAAGCTGGGTCTGGGGCAAGAACTGGGGCACAGGCATGGCCTGGGGAAGGGACATGGCCCTCACGGGGGAAGGGGAATTGGTCCTTGCAGGGGCTGGGAAAGGGGAAGGGGCTGGAGCTGGGTCAGATGCCCTGACAACGGCTGATGAAGGATCCAGGGCAGGAGATGACACTATGGTAGGATCAATGGCACGGTCAGGAACAGCAGAAGGGAAATTGGCCTCGTTTGGGGCACGCAAAGTGGCAGGATCAGGGACAGCACCTGTGTCTGGGGAAGTACCAGGGGCACAGGTATGGGTAGGGGAAGGGGCAGTGGGCCTCTCAGGGGCAGGGACAGGGGAAGGGAACTCAGTCCTTACAGGGGCTGGGGCAGGGGAACAGGCTGAAGCAGGGGCAGAGGATGGGTCTGGGGCAGTACCAGGGGCGCAGTCAGGGGAAGGGGCAGTGGCCATGGTAGGGGCTGGGGAAGTGGCAGGGTCAGGGTCAGGGTCAGGGTTTTGAAATGGGTCAGATTCAGTGATGAATGCTGGTGCAGGATCCAGGGGAGGAGTTGGACCTGAGGCAGGATCAGGGGCACAGGCAGGGGCAGGGGCAGTGGCTGGGGCAGGAGCAGGCACCAGCTCTTCCTGGGCAGAATCAGGCTCTCCATGGCCAGGTTCCTGGTCACCTGCTGGCTGCTGGTCTCCCGCTAAGTTGTGGCAGGCATCTTCCCTCACTTCCCAGCTCCTGCTGATGTCAGGACCGGCCCGAGCTCCTCTGATGGAGCAGCTGTGAAAGGAGAAAAGGTCACCCGCATGCCTGCCTCTCTGTGTGCTTTTGCGCAGACAGGACCCAGCCCAGGCCTCCCAGAGAAGCCACAGCCAGGAAGGAACCTTCAGTGGGACATCTCCCTGACTGCAGTCCACCTGCTGGTTGCTCTGAGCCCAGTCCTTGCTCCTGGCCCCACACCAGCCTATGGGACTACTCCTTGTGGGGCCCAGCACTGACCCATGCTCACACAGCCCCAGGCACCCAGCCCCGGGCTTCTCAACCTCGGGCTCAACTTCTGCTGGTGGCCTGGGAGGTGTAGAAGGCTTTCCTGGGACTGGGGACTCCTGTGTCTAGGAGGAGGGCATCTCTGCCAGCCTGCTGTCATCATCTGTGACCTTCTACAAAGACAGGGACTGGTAGCTAGCCCGCAAGCATCACACTCCTGCCTGGCCAATCCCACTGTCTTCCTGGCCATTCCTCCTGCTGCTTCCAAATCAGACACAGACCTGTGTGTGCACAGCCCTGCACCCAGGACAGGGACCCACACCTGCAGGGCTCTTGGGATCAACACTGGGCAGAAGCTCGCATCCCGCACATCCCATCCCACCCAGCCAGCCTTGACCTTGAATATGACCTGACCACTGGGCATCTGACCTCTCCTCAACGTGCTCCTGCTCAGGAAGGCCCCACCTCACATGAGCCCTCCTTCCACACATATGCATGCACACGCACTCACACGCGCACGCACACACACACACACACACACACACACGGGGAGGGGACCTGGGGCTCCACAGGTCGATCAGAATATGTGGGGCTGGGTGGCCGGCTCTGGCCTCCCAGTATCACCTTTCGCTCCTTCCTGCCAAATAGCCAGATGTGTCGGGTAGCCCTGAGACAATGTCCCGAGTGAGGGCATTGTTAGGGTCCGTGATCAAAGGGACGAGACTGATGCAAAGCAAAAGTCAAGCAAAGCTTTATTTCACACCAAGCATCAAAAACAAAACCAACCAGTAGGGGCCCTCTCTTACAAAGTGGCAACGACGATGACCCCGACGAGGCCACTCCCCAGATGAGGCTGCTCTGGACGAGGCCGCTCTTGAGGACGAAGAGGTGACGACGATGAGGATGACAACCCCGACGACACAGACTCTGCTCCCCATGATGCCACTCCGACAAGGCCGCTCCCCGGAGGAGGTCGCTCGCCCACGAAGCCGCTCCCAAGACAGGGCCGCTCCCCGGAATGAGGCCACTCCTGCGAGGCCACTTGGGCAAGGCCGCTCCCCAGATGGGGCCACTCCCCCGGAATGATGCCTCTCTGATGAGGCCCAGCCACTCCAGTGAGGCCGCTCCTCAGAGGGGGCTGCTCCCTCGGAATGATGCCGCTCTGGCGAGGCCGCTCGCGGCAGGGCTGCAGCTCGGTGGTAGCGAGGCCGCTCGCAGCGGTGAGGCTGCTGGTGGGGAGGCCGTTCTCCGCGGCACTGCTGCCGACGACTATGACCACCAGGAGGACCAGGACGCTCCCACGACTACCCTAGCGGCTCCTGACAGCTACTCTAACGGCTATTCTAACTCCTCCTACTACTCCCCCCCTCAGCCTCACAGACTAACTTTTATAGAGGTGGTTGAGCCTGGCCCACACCAGGTGGTCAATGAGATTTCAACTCACCACAGTAATATATGCGCACCCCACTGATTGGATGTCTGCATCCGGCCTGGCCCACCCCTATATCCAAGGTTTGCAACTAAGTTCCTCTGGCTAACCAGGCCCTTACAGGCATGTGTTTGCCAGGCACGCTGTCCTCTGCCTGCAGCCACCCAAATGGGGGATGCAACACGCAGACATTTTGTTTGAGGATCTCTAAAGAAATGACATGGGTAGGGGGTTGTCCCTGGAATGTGGGTGCCTGGCTACACGGGTTCCAATTTTGTTGGGCACCGTCATCAGGGAACTGAGGTCACTACTTCCTGGGGACCCCTTATCCAACTTCCTCCTCACACCAGAGCCCCTGGGGGCCCCAGCTTCTCAATACTCACCCTTCACCCCATGACCCCTCCATATGGTGACCCCCACACAGCCCACCTACAGCCCCCATGAGGCCTGGGTGCAACCATTGTTCTTGCTTTGAGCTGGGTTCAGTCTGGTTTCCTGCTTCTGTCCAGGACTATAACCCTGGACAGACCCTTGCCTCTCAGGGCCTCCCCAGGCTCTCCGTCTGCCAAGTGAGGTCATCTGGTTTCTATTTCTAGGGATGCCATCATGGGAAGCACCTTCTCATTCGTTCAGTCTCTGCTATCACATGAGGCTGGTGCACATGCTTGGCAATGCAAGGCGAAACAGGGAGCTGGTCGGGGCACAGCACATTGCTCTGGGGTTCAGGCAAAGCCACTCCCCTGCTGCCCATGTCCCAGCCCCCAGGGGAAGGCTGCAACTTATTTTCTGACCTTGTCCCCTGGTGACGCAGAATTCCAGGGGATCCCATTAGGTGTAGGCCCATGTCCCAGGGCCTCGACTGTGCTCATGTGCTGGATCTTCCCCACAGTGGTTCCTGAGTGTTCCCGAATCCTGTTCACACATCCCTGTGGAATCCCTCTCCCCAGGCTGTATGCCTTTGTGACTGTGCTCTCTGGAAGAGAATGGGCGAAATGATGTGATGTCATTTCCAAGCTGATGGAAGGAAGTCTGGGACATCTCCTGGTTCCCTCTCATGTGTTGAGTCACTGTCTCTGTCTCTTTCTCTGTGTGTCTCTGTGTCTTCCCCAGGAGCAGGACATGGGGGCTCTGGGGGTGATGTGAAACCTCAGAAGCCTCCCTTGCCCCTGTTTCCCTCCCCTGTCCTGGTGCTTGGTTCCCTCCCAAGGCCTCCTTACCATGATCAGAGGACTGACTCTGGAACCACTTCCAAATGGGGCCCCTGAAGCTGCAAGGAGGGGGTCCTGACCTTGGTCCCAGACCTGTGACCCAGTGTCATGCCACGTTCTACAAGCCCACATCCTCAGTCCCCCAAGCCCCCAGGCTGCCCTCTGCTCAGAAGGACCTCAAGGGAGTACCAAGCATGTTCCCAGGCCTGGGAGCTCAGTGGGTCTGGGATGGAGATCCAAGGCCAACAGACTCTTCCATAAGCCTGTGGGACCCTAGGGACACCCCATCTCCAGCCCACTTGACAGATGAATAAGCTGAGGCCCTTTGTGTTCTAGTCCCGTCCAGACTGAGGGGTGTCTCTTTCTACTTCCAGGTTTCCAGGATGGACACCAGACCCCAGACCCTGTCCTCTCCCAGTGTTCTGGCAAACCTCTTTGGGCCCCTGGGGGAGCCCCTGACCATCAGCCTGGCCCGTCTCTGCTCCCCTATGCTATGGATCTGGGTTCTTCCCAGGGGTCCTGATACCCCTGCCCCATGGCCCAGCTGTCTCTGACCTCTTTCTTCTTCCCCCCTTGTCACCCACACCCCCAGTGTGTCCTCTACTTCTGACCCCCAGCTGGGCAGTCAGAGTGGTGTGTGTGTGTGTGTGTGTGTGTGTGTGTGCGCGCGCGCGCATGTGCACGTACGTGCCTCTACCTGTCTGGAGATGCCCAAGGTCATGTCCCTACATGGAACAGGGTGGGGATCTTCCCCTGAGGATCTGAGGGGCTCTCACTCCCAAAGTGAACTTGATGGGAAGGTTGGGGCTAGCCTAGGACTGGAGAGCTTCACCGCTCCTTGGACTCTGTACCCCTCATTTGTCTTGGGCCAGTCCCTGCCTCTCTAGACCCCAGGTTCCCAAATGCCCCTGAGGGTTGGGCGTGGGAATGCTTGAACTTGGCTGTTCCTCCAGGGTTAGGTGGAGGATAGGTGCACCAGGCACACAGGCCTCCCTCCCGAGAGGGCCAGCTGTGCACAAGGGACTCACACACAACACCTGCACCATGACCCAGCCCCATGCCTCCACACCTGACCTGTCTACCGTGTTCCCTCACCACCGCCAACTGCTCTGTGGCCCCAGTGTCCCCTGAGCCTCACAACCATGTCCAGCCCAGGCAGCACATCTCAGGGTGCAAGGGCAGGTGGCTTGGATGTCCGGGGACACCAAGGTCCTGAAATATTCCCCCATCCAGCTGGCTGGGAATGTAGACTCCCTCCCAGGGTCCCGTTAAGGGCAGGGCTGGGCCAGAGGACCTGGAGGCAGCAGTGGAGGCCGACTCAGGGGGGAGATCAACCCACCCCTTCTCCTTCTACTTTCCTCCTTCTGCCTCATCTTCCTGGTAGGACCCTGGGACCAGAGGTCCAGCCTGTCCCTGGCTGCAGCCCTGGCTGGAGTCCCTGGCTGGGGGGAACGGGGGCTTTGGAGGGCTGGCCTTCCAGACCATCTGTTGATCAGCCCTGTGACTGGAGCCATTTGCCTCCCCTCTCTGGGCCTTATTCTCAGCCTTTGTGCAGTGGGTGATGCTGAATGATCATTCCCATGGCAGGAGCATGTTGGGTGATTGGCCTAAACTGGGCACAGAGCCTGGACTGCAGAGTGTAGTAGGGGGTGGTGAACGGTGTCACTGATGAGCACACCCCAGAGCCATCCAGCCCTTCCACGCAGCCTCCAGACCCCTGGCTTAGAGCGCTGGAGTGGTGGGAGGTGTCCTTGCTGCCCACAATGAGGCTGGACCTGAAGAGCACATGGAAATGCTGCTTCTGTTAGAACCTGAGTGTTGGGCTTTGGTTCTTTCACTTGCTGGGCTGACGAGACACACACGCTCTCCACAACTCCTCCCTGAATTAAGAGCTCTCGCAGAGGCCCAGGTGCCCTGGACCTGGGGAGGGGAGGGGGGCCCGCCCTGTCCGTGGCTCCTGAAGAACACCTGTCCTCCCAAGGACAGGATGGTTTTGGGTCATGATCCTGGACGAGGATGGCAGAGAGCCCCTCACGGTTCCTGACTCTGGGGCTGAGGAGGCCTTTCTCAGGCACAACAATGCCAGCTGAACATGGGGCTTCAGAAAGAACATGCGCCTGAACAAGGTCCTGCCCCAGGATGGTGGCTGCCTTCCCTAGAGCTGGAGGAAGAGGTACATCCTTGCTTCTCTGGACATGGGGTCCTCTGACCCACAAACAGCCACCGGAAGGTTTCTAGTCTGTCTCTGGAAGTGCACCAGCACTGAGTGGGCCAATCACTGTCCACACACAGCAATGTGCTAAGGAAGTACCAGAGGTGATCCTGTGCAAAAGGCCTGTTGCTGGCAGGGCTGGCAGCTTCAGTGCCCTCCAGTAGGCCCCCTTTCCCTGGATGGGAATCCTTCTGGAGCCTCTGCCCTCAGAGCTCCCTTCCTGTTGGTTTCAGGACCAAGGGAGAGACTGCAGTGTGGCTTAGAAGGATCCACACCCGGCCTCCCTCTTTTTGCATACATCACCGCTTCCCAAGAAACAAGGCTGGTTTAAGGCACCCATTCCCTCCAAGGACCAGCTGCTCTGGATCCGTCACATACACAGTGGCCACAGCTGCCTGGCTGGGGCAGGAGTCCCAGGAGATTTTTCCTTTCCTAGGATCGGGGTTCATATTCCTGGCCAGAGAAAGAAGTCCCATCTGTCCTCTGCTGGAGAAAGTGAATTCCTGGGCCAGGTGCCCCTCAGGTGCCAGATGACATGGGGTCCCTTGCAGGTCCCCTGGAGATAAGAGTGACAGGCACTGCTATCTGGGAGAACAGGCAGCAGCATCCAACCCAGGCCACAGGGACATCCCTCACCTAGAGCGGGCAGCTCACTCCCATCTTGCTGAAGGGAACACCCGTGTCCATTCACGTCTCTTTATTTTCAGCAGAATCCATAAACTGGAGTACCTGGGTTGATATTTACACAGTGTTTAAGGTATAAGCTCAACATCCAACATCCCAGGTCTCTGTGTCCACTTTGGGCCTTGTTTGGAAAGCAGGGGTGTGGACCCCTGGGGCTGTGACCTCCGGGAGGAGTGGGGAGGGGGAGGTCTGAGTGGAGTGACCAAGACACCTGGGGTAACCTGCCAAGCAGGGCCCTCCGATGTCCCAGCCCCACTCTTGATCACATGCACGATGGCTAGGGTGTGACGTGAAGGTGCTGCCCTTGGGGAGCAGGGTCCATAGCTGGTGCTGGGGCAGCTCTAGCTCATAGAAGGACTCTGACCCCGGAGCTGGAGTGAGGGCTGGAGCTGAGACTCCCTGATCTCCAGAGCAGCGGCCACATCACCGCAGTTCCCGGCTCTCACTCTGGGGCAGGTGCTAGAGCAGAAGGCCCCTCCAGACCTGATCTCGACCTGGTTCTGTGCTTCGATGTGGCTCCTGAACCCATGACCGGCTCTGCCGCCACACTCATTTCACAGATGACGAAACCAGAGACAGTGATGGGAATGGCCACATGGGGAAAATGGCTATGGGGTGACTCAGACCAAGGATCCTGCATCCCCTTCCCCACAGGCCCCATGTGGGTCAATCCTGAGCCACTAGACAGGGGCATCTGCCTGACCCGCTGATCCTGGCTGCTGTTCCCAGCTGAGCAGAGACCTTTGCCTGGGACCTGAAGTCCTCGCTGGACCTCTCCTCCAGCTAGCCTGAGGCGAGCAAGGGCCATGCCTCCTAAATACTCTATCCCCAACCCCTAAAATACATCACGTGTTCACGAATCCGTGGGCTCCCTCAGAAGCCCCATGATGTGGGGGCCACAGAGTGTCGTGTTCACGCTTTTAGACACTTGCACGGGATTTGCAGCGGGTCCATTTGTTGGGGTGCAGAGTGGACCCCAGATACCCTCCAGGCCCTCGGAGCTCCCAGCTTACCCCGTGGGGCAGCCACCTGCCAGCGGTCAGCAAATGGGGAACACTGAGCTCGAGCATCTCCAGCAACAGCCCTGACCTCGGCCATGGATTAGAGCCAGCTCTAGAACCATCTAATGCCCTAGAACTTGCCCCCGTCCAGGATTTGAGCCAGCCATGGAAGCAGCTCTAGAGGCCGAGCCGGGGTCCCCACAGACTACAGCCTCTCTGGCTCCTTCCTGCAGACACCCCAGAGGGAAGACAAACACCAGCATTGATTCTCAAGGAAAGCAAGCTGCACACCCATTTTCACAGCCAGTCTGGCACCGGCACCCAGTTCAGAGCCTGAGAGCAGGAAACAGTTCTCGAGCTGGCTTGACGCCGTTCTGGAAGGCCGTGGGCTGTTCCCTTCGAGAAGGCACAGGGACAGGCGGTCAGGCTGGTGATCTTCTCTCCCCCTGATGCTTCGGCACCATCTCAAGGTGCAGAACTGGCCACTGGCCCAGGGCTGGTAAACACTCCCAGGCAGGTGTGGCTGCAGAGGCAGCGAGGGACCCAAAACCCCCTCCAGAGCCTGAGGCATCTCCGCCTTCTTCTTAGAAGGGGCTGCGTGCACAGTAACCACCAAAGGCCGAATGAGCCAAGAGACAGAAGAAAAGGAGACAGTTCCGTTGACAAGGAGTGGTTTTTTCCAGGGACCTAAAGACAGAAGGACGTCTTGAGCACCAGCAGACACAGTCCATCTCCACAAGCCCATGTTTGGTGATACCTGTTCTCACATCCCTGGGAGGAGGATATGGGAGGACAGGTGTGTATCCCCACCTATCACCAGGGCAGATGGAGGACCTTCTGGCCAGAGGCTGTCCTTAAAGGTGTGGCTCCCAGAAAAAAAGAATGTGGGCGGGGGCGGCTATGTTCAGGAGGTTGCATTGGATCGCGTCCATCTCCTTGGGCATTAGCACTGTTCCATTCAATGCTCTCTCCACCACCATTGGGCTGAGCACCCCTGACAATACATATGTGAAAAATCTCGCCAGAGTTTCTGGGGTGTGTCCCAGGAGGAGCACTGCTAGGTGATGGGTGCCCCCCGTGGCCTGGAATGGGTGCTACTCACTGTTGTCACAGACAGGGGTGCCCGTCACCCTTCTCTCCGGGGTACTTGCACTGGACCTCTGTGTCCTCATGTTCTCCCCAGGGCTGCTGGTCCCCAGGCCAGATATCTGCCAGTCTGAGGGTGACCCGTGCTGCCTCCATACCAGCCTCTGGGCCTCCTCCCTGTGGGGTCCAGCACCGACCCATCCCCACACACCCCCAGGCACCCAGGCCTGTCCTTCTCACCCTTGGGCACAGCCTCCATGGGTTCCGGTTTCTGGTCTGATGTCCAACATACTACCTCCAGGGACAGTGGCCTGGGAGGTGTAGATGGCTTTTCTAGGCAGTCCCCTGTTCCTGCTCCAGAAGAGCCCTGAGAGCTCAGTCCCTCTGTCAGGGAGGAAGTCATTTCTGCTAGCCTTCTCTTGTCATCTGTGGCTTTCTGCAAAGATAGGGACAGGTAGCCGGCCCAGAGGCATCACAGCCCTGCCCAGCTGCCCCCACTATCCTCCTGCCCAGTCCCCTGCTGCTCCAACATCAGACACAGACCTATGTGAGCCCAGCCCTGCACCCAGGACAGTGACCCACTCCTGCAGGGCTCTCAGGATAAACCCTGGGCAGAAGTTACAGACTCCACATCTTCTCCCACCCAGCCAGCCTTAACCTTGAACATGACCCTCCCAACAGGCATCTGATCACTCATCAACCTGCTCCTGCTCAGAAGGCCCCACCCCATATGAGCCCTCCTTCTGCACACATGTATGCACACGCATGCTTACACACATACACATACACACACTCTCACACACATGGGGGTGGGTTACCTGGGGCTACTCAGGTAGATCAGAGTGTGTGGGCCTGGGTGACTGGCTCTGGCATCCTGGTGTCACCTTTTGGTCCTTCCTGCCATATGGCCAGAGGTTTCGGGGAGCCCTGATATGACCTCCCCTGCGAAAGGAAGTGTTTGCCGGGTGCTCTGTCCTCTGCCTGCAGCCTCCGGACAGGGGGATGCAACACGTGAACATGTTACTCATTTGAGGATCTCCAACGAAATAAGCTGGGCTGGGGGCTGTCCCTGGAATGTGGGTGCCTGGTCACGCAGGTTCCAGATCTGTTGGGCTCTGTGGTCAGGGAAGTGAGGTCACCACTTCCTAGGGACCCCTTACCCGGCTTCCTCCTCACACCAGAGCCCACAAGGACCCCCTCCCGCAGATGCTCAATACTCACCCTTCACCCCATGCCCAGTCCATACAGTGACACCCACACAGCCCACACACTGCCCCCAAAGATCTGGGTGAAGCCAGAGTCCCTGCTATGAGGACCCAGAAGTGGGTTCAGGCCGGGTTCCTGCTTCTGCCCAGGACTGTGATCCCGGACAGACCCTGTGCCTCTCAGGGCCTCCCCAGGCTCTCCATCTGTGCAGTGGGGTCTTCTGGCTTCTACTTCTAGGGACACCATCAGGGGAAGAACCTCTATATACGTTCCATCCCTACTATCACAGGAGGCTGATGCACACACTTGGTAATGCGAGGAGGAGTGGGGGCAGGGCATGGCATGGAAAACAGTTCAGAGGGCCCTGGGTCTGCTCTGGTGTCCCCCTGCTGCCCTTGTCCAAGCCCCTGTGGGAAGGCTGCAATTTACTTTCTGACCTTGTCCCCTGACTTCTGGGGGCTCCCAGTAGGTTTAGGCCCAGGTCCCAGGGCCACATCTGCACCCATGTGCTAGGCCATCCCCACAGTGGTTCCCTGGCATCCCTGAATCCTGCTCACACATCCATGTGGAATCCCTCCCCAGAGGCTGGATGGCCCCCGTGATTGTGCACTCGGGAAGAGAATGGGGCAAAATGATGGGATGTCATTTCCAAATTGATGGAGGGAAGTCTGGGATTTCTCCTGGTTCCCTCTCATAGGTTCCTTCTCTGTGTGTGTCTCTGCGTCTCTGTTCTCTGTCTGTCCATGTGTCTCTCTCTGATCCAGGACTTTGGAGAGGCAAGCCCAGACAGTTGAGCTGCCCTGGGAGACCCCAGTCTGAGAAACTACCAAGGGTCCAGGATGACCAGCAGGGAAATCCTGAGACCCCCATTCTGAACCTGTTCCCACCAACACCCCAAGAACGGTCCTGGAGATGGAATCCACCCCAGTTGGGCCTGAGCCAGGACTGCAGCCCTGGCCTCTGGGGGGACCAGGAGGCAGGGGCTCCCCACCAAGCTGAGTTGGGATTCTGGGTCTCGAATTGTGAGCTGGTCCCTGGGAGGCCTGTGTGTCCCAAGACAGGCAGCCAGGAGCCCCTCCTTCCAGGCTGGGGTCTGGCCCTGGCCCTTCTGTCCAGAGCTCCGTCCAGCTCTCTCTCAGCTCCTCTTGGCCAAATCCTCTCTGCCCCCGAGGCTCTGAAGCTTGGCCCCCCCTCCTCAGCACACTGCTTGCAGACAAGTGTAAGACTGCTCCTCCTGCCCTGCTCCTGGCATCAGGCTCACCCTGGGGACTGAGAGACCCCCGAAAGGGGCTCCTGCCCAGCCCCCTCCACCCTGCCTCATGTCCCTGCAGTCTCTGCTCCTCCCTTTCACCTGGATTTGATTGGTACTTTGGCCCATCTCCCCCTCAGGGCTGGGACCTCCCGGAGGACAGGAACCTTCCTGGGGACCTTCCAGCCCCACCCCCTGGCCTAGCAAAGCCCCTGCTCAGGGTGAGTGTGAGGGGCACAGTAGCTGAATGAGTCCATGAGAGGGTCTCAGAGCCCCTCCTGCCTCTGAGCAGCTCACATGGTGGACGTGGCGGCTCCTAATCTGAGGAGCCATTTTGGGGAGAGGCAGGGGACACCCAGCATGACCCCTGGGTGTCCCCTCCCTGCTCTGGTGGCTTTCCTGAGCCAGGGCACAGCCTGACTCCTGGTGGTCAGTACCAGCATGGCAGCCCCAGCAGGAAAACCAGAAAACCACACACAGACAAACACACACACACACACTCGCACACACACACTCTCTCTCCCACTCTCTCTCTCTCTCTGACCAGCTAGGGAGCAGAACGGAAGTGCATAATGGGCTGGTGACAAGGGGGACAGAAGAAAGAGGTTGGAGGCATCCAGGCCATGGGCCAGGGGCCCCCAGAACCTGGCAACATGCTCACCACCCCGAATATGAGGAGGGGAGTCTTGCCAAGCTGATGGCTAGGGAGTCTGCAAAATGGCCATGGGGCCGAAGGCTGGGGTCTCCCTAGGCCAGGTCAGGACCTTGAGGGGCTGGGGTTCTGTTTTCACCCCCCTTTGCTTCGAAAACTAGGAAGACCCCTAGTGTGCAGGTGGCCAGAGGCTAGGTAGCCTCAGTTTGTCCTTGTCAGTCAGGGAGCTTTGTGTGGGCAACTCCAAGTCCAGTGTTGCCAGGACTCAACTGTGTTCAGCTGGGTTCCCGAGGATGGCCGGGTGCACGATGGAGGTCCTATGCATGGTCCACAGAGTGTGCAGCCCCTCCTTCCTTTGTCTGGTGCCCCTTGGGGAGCTGATGGTACTGTGTCATGTCTCCGGGCTGGCTCCTGGCCCCTGCCTTTGCAGAAGTCCTTGCATAATATTGGAAGGAGGCTGATGGACACCAGATCCTTCTCCCAGATGCAAGGAGTGAGCACACAGGGTTTTCCAGGAGCAGGTGCTGGGGACTGCCTGGAAGGCCTGTGACACTGCTCAGGCCACTGTCCCTGCTGGTAGAATGTTGGACAGCAGTCCAGAAACTGGAGACTGTGGAGGCTGAGCCTGAGGGTAGAAGGGCGGGTTTGGGTGCCTGTGGGTTTGTGGGGATGGGTCGGTGCTGGGCCCCACAGGCAGGAGCCTCCACAGGCTTGGGTGGGTCCAGGAGCAAGGATTGGGGTCAGAGCACTGGGGGGATGGACTGCGGTCAGTTGGGGAGACATCCCGCTGGGGCTCTTTCCTGGCTGTGGATTCTCTGGGAGGCCACAGGCTGGGTCCTGTCAGTGCAAATGCATATAGAGCAGCAGGCATGCAGGTGAGCTTTCTCCTATCAGAGCTGCTCCATCTGAGGAGCTAAGGCAGGCCTCAAGTCCAGCAGCAGCTCTGGAAGGAGGGACATACCTCTGAAGGCCGTGTTCACCCTTTGTGAGGAGCAGGTGCAGGAGCAGAAAACAATACAGCTCCCATGGGGCTCTGAAAAGGAAGGGTCGCTGGCCCAGAAGCAGCACAGCCCTGCCCGGCTGTCCCTGCTGTCCTTTACCCAGTCCCTCTACTGATCCCAGATCATGGCCCTGCATCTGGCAGATACACCTCCAGGGCTCAGGATAAACCCAATGGCCCAGTCGCCTCCAGCCTCTTCCTTCTTTCCCCCTTGTCATCTCTGGGGTCCACTCTCCCTTTGACCCCATCTGGGGTGTTAGTCTGTGTGTGTGTGCGTGCACATGTGCATGCAGAGCCTTGTGTGTACCTGTGCCCACAAGAGGATGCCCAAAGGAACCAGCTCACATGGCAATGGTGGGCAAGGTCCCCCAGGATCTCAGGGGCACGCTTTCCAAGAAATACCACGGAAAAGTGCAGCCCCGGCCTCGGGAGCTGGAACCCTCCTTGTTCCTCGATCCTCTGCTCACCTGACTGGTCCAGGCCATTCCCTGCCGCTCCTTGCGCTCAGTCTGCTGACTGTCCCAGGAGGAGATGGATGGGGAACTTCATGAGTGGGGCTCAGCGGGAACGAAGGCTCCCACCTTGGGGGCGGGGGCGGCACAGGAGCGCTCGGAGTGGGCGAGGTGACCCCGCCAACGGTCGTTGGTGGCAGGTGGAACTTTGCAGGCGCGTGCACGGACCTACAGACAGCGCATGCGCTGGACCCGGCTCGCCAAGGATGTGCGCAATGCCAAGGGGCTCCTACAGAGCTGGGTCCCTGTGTCCGCATCTCCACTGCCTGCTCCTGGACCCTCCCCGCCTCTTAGGTGGGTGGCGGGGGCCTATGACTGAGTGGACGTAGAGACCTGGGGGGCTAGAGAGAAATGAGACATACCCCTCACCCTGCCGTCCTGATCCCATGTTCCTCTTCAGTGTTCCTCTCAGTGCAGCGCTGAGTCAGGTGAGGGGGAGCTGGAGGAAGACCCGTCTGGGCAGGGAGGAGGTCAGGCCGACTTTTCCTCATCTACATCCCCTATCCCTGTCTTCCTGGCAGCACCTCCTTCTCCCCAAGATCCAGCACTCCAAAAACCTTCATCTCCCCTCCTTAATCTCCAACACGCCCTCCTGAGGTGGGAATCCCTGACCCCATTTTCAAAGAAGAAACTGACATCCCAAATGTTACCAGAAGATCTTGCCTGGCACAGAGCTGTGGAATGGCTCTGCTGTGGGTTTGAACCTGGATCAATCTGAGCCAAAGCCTGAGTTTACAGAGGAGCCAGAAGAAGAAGCCTCTGAGTCCAGCCTTGGAGGTAAGGCCATGTGCAATGAGGGTGGTGGGGAGGGGTGGCAGGAGGCTCTGAGTGGCAAATTCCTGACTGGCTCCATGGGGGCAATGCCCTACAAAGGCTGGAGTGTGGTGAGGGGTGCGCACTGGGGAGGGAATCTGGCATCGATCATGCGGGGCTCTCTGGATGTTGGGCAAGGAGTTGGGGTCACTGCAGGGTGTGGGGTACAAGGGACACAATCCAGGCAGTCTTATCAGAGTCAATCATCCAAGATTTTGAGGGAGCTTGGTGGGCATGTTATTGCCCCCACTCAAGTGTGGATCACCAAGCACCAGCCAGGGGTGAGGAGGCTGCCTCAGTTTCCTCCTGTGTAGAGTGAGGCCGTGGTGGTTATCTGCCTTCTCCCAGGCCTGGACGTGCTGCCTGGAAGGTCCAGAGATGGCTTCTGGTCAGTAGCTGTTCCAGTGTGGCCAGTAGCAGAAGAGGTCTGAGTGAGAGGACCAAAGGGACACCCCTTCTGCCCAGTTCAGCAGGATACTCTTGTATGTGGTGCAAGTCTTCATGTCCAGGCTGATGGGGAATAGCTTAGCCCACCTGCTGGATGGAGAGTGGCAGTGAGGAGCTGTGGCTGCAGACCCTGAGACACAGAGCTCGTGTGAGCCTGAGGCTGCCACAGATTTGGGGGAGGCTGAGGAGGGCGAAGTGCTGCCTGATGCTGCGATGGTGCCTAAGGTCTCCGGGGACGACTGGGAAGTCAACTCCAGAATGAGAGGAATTACAAGATTGTCAGAAACACTGGATTGTGCAGGGCACTCCATGCCAGTGCCTAGCTCGAGACTTCTAGAGAGTGAGGCTTCTTGGCTCCTTGTGGGTGTGCAGTAGGGACCCAGGCTCCAGGAAGGGATCTGCCAGGGAGAAAGAGCGGGAAAGTCACCTTCTTTTCCTGGCCATCAGGGACTCTGGGACAGAGCCTATGTTGATGTCCTCCACATCCATGTCGGGCTGGAGGAGCTGGCTGAGTGCAGGCAAGCAGGGAGGCAGTGTCCCAGCTGCGTGGGTAGGGGCTGTGTCTGAGCTGCTCACAGAACTTGGAGTGTGGGCTCCTTTTAGTCTTGGGTGCTGTGTTGGGGGTCTGGTGGTGGAGATGAAGGGCTGACATTGCATTGAGCAGACGCCCTGGGTGAATGGGCTCTTGGGTGTCCATGGGCACTGGTGGCAGTGGCCCACACATGGGAAGGTGTGAGGGAAGTGCACAGAAGACAGTGCCCTGAGCTGTGCAGGTCTTCCTGCCTATGGGCAGTGCTCCTTGGCAAAATTCAGCCAATCTTCTTGTTTACAGAGCACAGAAGGTGCCTAAGGTCATATGTGGTTCATGGGAAGCAGGGCAGTCTGTTGCTGGGCATCATGCCTGGCAGTAGGAGCAGTTCAGGCTGATGTGACAGTCTGGGGGTGGCCTTAAATGCCAGCTGAGGTAGAAATTGCCCAGGTAGCCTGATCCACTGCAGTCCATAATTGCTTCTCTACCCAACAACCCAAACCTGGACAGTGGCCCTGTGGCTGGCTTGTATTTGTAACAGTTATAAGATTCCTCTGGGTCAGTAGAAGAAGAAGATGAAAGGAAACCTAATGTTAGTAGAGCAAAATAATAATAATAATAATAATAATATGAAGATTAGAGCAGAGATAATAGGAAGAGAAGAGCACTCAAGAAAATCAATGAAAAAACAGTTCTCTTTTAGAGATTTACCAAATTCACAAAAGAGACCAAAATGGAGCCATTTTATTCCAACATATTGACTCACTGAGATAAAGCAGGTAATTCTGAGGTACACAAACTACCAAAGTGACACCAGAGGAAATGGAAACACCAAGTAGACCTCTAGTAAGTAAATTGCCTGCAGCAGTAATGAGAACTTCACAATGATAAAAGTCCAGAACCTGAGGCTTTCATGGATGATTTTTCCATGCATTTAAAGAAGAGATTATACCAATATTTCTGAAACTGAAAAAAAAAAAAAAAAACTACAAGAGGAGGGAACACTTCCCATGTGACCCTAGAATGCCAAAATCATCCTTTTTCAAAAGACCAACAAAGACGTTACAAGCAGAGACAACTGCTGGTCAAAATCCATTATGAAGAGAGATAAAGAAATCCTCAATAGAATTCCAGCAGACAGAATCTAGCAACACATCAGAAGGGCGATACATCATGACCAAGTGCGATATACGCCAGGAGTGCAAAGGCTGTTCAATGTAGCTAGTTAATGTCCTATACCACATCGATAAGAAACATGATCATCTCGATTGATGTAGGATAAGCTTTGACAAAATCCAAACCTTTTCATGGTAAGTGCTCACAGTAAAATAGAAATAGTAGATTACGTTGTGATAAAGAAGGGGTGCTTGGGTGGTTCCATGGGTTGAGTGTCTGATTTTTGGTTTGGGCTCAGGTCATGAGATCCAGACAATGGCAGTTCTGCCCTTAGCAGGGAATCTGCTGGAGATTCTCTCCCTCTCCCCCTCTCTTCTTTCACGAGCTCTCTCTCTCTCTTCTCCTTCTTCCTCAATCTCTCAAACAAATTGTATTTTAAATTATGATAAATGATATTTATTTAAAAAGCTCATATGTATATTATTCTCAGTGGTGAAAGGCTGAAAGTTTTCTCTTTAAGATCCAAAATTAATCAATGATGCCCACTTCCACCACTTCAATATGGTCATTGAAATTTGGTCTGAGAAATTATACAAGATGAATAATTAAAATGGAAAGGAAGAAAAAATGTTTATTTATATATGACATAATCTTATATGCAAAAACTCCTAAGAATAAAAACAAAAAAACAAAAACAAAAACAAAACCTCTATGTGAGATTATAACATTTTCCAAAAAGGTGTGAACAGAGAAGAACAACACATATGGATCAATGGAAGACCATTGAGAATTAAGGAATATATACATCTATGGCCAGTTGTTTTCGAACATGGATACCAAGGTCATTCAAGGAGGCAAAAACAGTGTTTGCAACAACCAGTGTGAGGAAACCAGATGTCCACATACAAAAGAGTGAAGTCAGAGCATTACCTCACACCATGTAAAAAAGTTAACTCCAAATGGATCAAAAAACTAAATATAAGAGCAAAAACTCTTAACACTTCAGAAGTAAACTATGAGCACTTAGGGACAAATCTTCATTCCTTTGGATTTGGCAATGGTGTCTCTAATATGGCATCCAAAGCACGAACAACAGAGAAAACAGATACATTGGACTTCATTATTGTTAAAAACATTTGTGAATGAAAGGATGTTCTCAAGGGAATATAAAGAAACCCAAAGAGTGGTAGGAATATTTGCAAACCATAAATCTCATAAGGGCTTTGCATCTAGAATGTGTAAAGAATTCCTACAATTTAAGACCATAAACAACCCCACTGAAAATAATAGACATTTCCCCGAAGAAGACAGCTAGACTGCCCTGTAGGCACATGGGAAGGGGACCCTCATTAGATGGTGGGGAAATGCAATTGGACACCACAGTGATACACATTTCCCCACCCAGGAGGGGTGAGCCTGACCAAGCAGGAATAATCAGTGTTGCAGAGGAGTCTGGGAAACAGGAACCCTCATCCATTGCTGGGAAAGACATAAAAGGGCAGAGCCACGGTGGCCAAAGGGTGGCAAGTCCACAAAATGGTAAGCACGGTGTTAACATTTGACTCCATTCCGCTCATTGTGGAAACAAAATAATTGAATGCAGGCGTTCTAATAAAAGCCTACACAGAAGTATTCCTAGCAGCCCTACTGACAAGACCCGAAAGAGGAAAATAGCCCCCGTGTGTGTGTCCACAGTTCAGTGGATAAACGCAACATGGTGTGTTCCTACAATGGGGTTCATTCATCCAGAGCAGGAATAAAATATTGGTAATTGCTGTCATTTGGAAAACATTATACTCAGTGGAAGACACTGGACACAAAATACCACATAGGGTCTGATTTCATGTGTATGAAAAATTCATCATAGGAAAATGAGTGGAACAGGTGCCATATTTGTGGTTGCCAGGGATGGGGCAGGAGTGGGGATGGCCAATGAGGGACTGCTCCTTGGGCATAGGGTTTTTCTCCAGGGCATTAAATGTTCAGGGACTAGATGGTGGAGATGGTGCATAGCCTGGGAAAGATAGTTAATGTCAGTGAATTGCACACTTGGACATGTTTAAAAATAAACAGTTTATTTTATATTAAGTTTGAAACAAAACATACCTGGAATCTTGAAAAGAAAAACAAAACAAAACAGAACAAAACAAAGCAAACAAAAAAACCCTGAAAGAAAAGGAGTGCCTTTCCCGGAGAGGACAGGAGGACTCTGGTCCTGGAACTGGTGCTGGGGGTGGCTCAGGAGCGGGAGCAGGCAGTGCGGCTGGCGCAGGCTCTGTCCATGGAGCTGGGACTAGATCTGGTCTCGCTGTGCACAGCCCACCAGCTCCAGCCCTATGGTGGGAGCCAGCGCTGGTTCTACATGGGGGGTGAGGCTGGAGCTGGGCGGAACTGGGGTGGATCTGAGCCCTGTGCTGGCTCTATCCCTGGAGCCGGTGACAGAGCAATCTCTCCGTATGGAGAGCTGCCACTGGTTGTGCTTGAGCTACTGGTCACTTGCATGTAGGAACTAGAGCCCTGGTTGCAGCCGGTGTTGACTCTGGAGCTGGCCAGGCTCCAGCTCGGAACTGGTGTGCCAAGGCAAATTCTGGATCTGTCTCCAATTTGACCTTGTTCTAGCTCTGTGTCTGGTTCTAGAAGCATTGCTGGAGCTGTCCCAGGAGCTGGTGGTAGAACGGGCTTTCTGGCATTTGTGTTTGAGCTGAGACTAGTGTTTCCTGCCTCCAGTTTTGGAACAAGAGGTCCTGCTGGAGCTCCCCGCCCCCCGCCCTGGGGAGCTTGTCCCAGAGATACCCGGCCTCCAGACCTGGCTCAAGGCTCCTTCTGGCTAGGCTGTAACATCGGAGCTCATGCTAGAGCCAGGGCTGCAGCAGGCTTGTCTTATGAACCTAGGATTGTCTCTAACTCTGCTGTTAGTGCTGCCACTGGTTCTAGCGCTGGACGAGTGCTGCCACACCTTCCTTCTATGTAGAGTGCGGGGCTGTGGTGTCCCTCTTCCCAGGTATGGCCATGCTGCCAGGAAGTCCTGATTGGGCTCATTCACAAGGAGCCTTTAAAAAGAGTTCTGTACTTGGGGGGTAGGGGCATGAGGACTCCCCACCCACAGGGCTCACTGGGATGTGCCTGTACATGATACAGTCGTCCAAACACAGGGTGATGTGGATGGTGCTGTGTGGCCTCTGCGCTGGTGTAGAACTGCAACAAGGGGCTGTGGTTGCAGACCCCCAAGACAGAGAGTTGGCAGGTGCATGTGCAGTCAGGGACGAGGTGGCCACTGAAGAGGAGGATGAGCCGTATTGGCTAAATGGTGCCAATGACAATCAGGGATGATGAGGAGGGGAGCACTAAGAGCTGTGAAGACGGTCCAGTCAGTAGACTCTCTGGATCCTTCAGGGCTCTTCAGGCTGAGGTCCAGGTCTGGGACTTTTAGAAGCTCTGTTTACGAGCTGGGATTTCCTGGCCCCTTTTGTGCATGTGGAGTGGGGATCACTGGCCCTGAGAAGGGCTGTCAGGGGGAAGGGATGGGGCAGCCACCTTCTTTTCCCGGCCATCAGGGAACTATGGGTCACAGCTCATGCTGATCTCCCAACACTTTGGGGTTAGGAGAGCTGATGGAACCAGCAAGGCCTTGCTAGCACCGGAAGGATAAGAGGAGGAAGCTGAGGGGAACCTGGCGCCTCAGATGGGCAGGAACTACCAGCACCTGCTGGAGCGACTGCAGGCATGGCAGGCTCGGCAGGGGAGGAGCTGCAGGGCCAGGACAAGGCGAAAGCACAGGAGCTGGAGAGCAAGATGCAGTGGACCAACCTGCTGTACAAGACAGAGGGTGTGTGCATGCACAGCGAGGAGCACCTGCTGCAGGAGGCCCTGAAGCACAAGGAGACTCGGTGTGCCCAGCAGCAGCGGAGGTGGGAGAAGCACAGGGCCTACGTGGTGGAGAAGATGCAGCAGCAGCAGGACAGGTGGTGGCAGAACCTGTGCTAGAAGAGGGCGGCCCGGACTGAGCTGTGTCTGGACAAGGCCTGCAGGAAGGGCCAAATCCTGACCCAGGACCTGGAGCGGGCTGGCCTGTCGTGATGGCTTGCAGCCTGGGGGCAGCCCTCCCACCTCATGTGACGGTGGCAGGAATTCAGTCTGCCTAGATCCTTCAGAGCCTGGAAGGGGCTGACCAGGTTCGGGTTCCAGTGTTCTCTTGGGAGGCCACAAAGCTTCCCGCAGTTCTGTAGGGTGAGGGAGGAGTGGAGGGTGTGAGGGTTGGGGGGTACTTCCCTGGCTCTTTCTTCCTCCTGTGTTGAAATGAGCTGGGGAAGTTTGGCCTTTGGGACTGTCCATGCCTGTCCAAAACTCCCCTGGAAGGGTGGAAACTCTGAACTGCTCTATCCCAAGTCTAGGGTGGCATTGGCCTTGTGACTGGCAGAGGGTGGAACTGACGTGGCGTGTGACTGGGAGGGCGTTATCCTGAGTTTCTTTGTAAGAGGATCAAAAGTTAGAGCTTAAGGTAAACATCCACATGGAAAGTGTTAAGACTGTCATGCCCGTTGGGGGTGCCTGGGTGGCTCAATCAGTCAAGTGCACTTCACTCTTGGTCTTGGCTCATCAGGTCCTGACGTCAGGGTTCTCAGATCAAGGCCCACATCAGGCTCCCCCGTCAGCATGGAGTCTGCTTGAAATTATCTTGTGCTCTCCCTCTGTTCTTCCTGCTCATGCTGTTTCTCTAAAATAAATCTTCAGTGGGGAAGGAAACATGATGGCTGGAAGATGAGCACAGCGTGCACTATGCTGGGAGGAACGGGGAGAAGGGGCGGGCTCGAGGGTGTCCGTCCAGGAGAAGCCCGAGGACAAGGAAGGCTAGAAGCTAGGACGCGGAGAGATGATGCACACTGCCCATAGAGGCGGTGGAATTCCATGCACCCCTGTGAGGGAGCAGAACCACCGAAGACACACAAGACCTGGGGGGTTCATGGCTCATGAGTAATACTTCAGCAAAGCCGATCATAACTGTTTGGATGAGCTGCAGTTAAATCGACTGTAATGGAAAGTCTGGCATGGCCATACTGGCCAGAGTGGTCTTGAGGATAAACAGCACTGCAGAGGGTAAGGTAGTTCACGGCAGGATGGAGGGGCTCTGACGCCTCCATCAGGGGTTCTGACGCCCCCAGTGATGGAGCTGTGAGTCTCCCAGGGGAAATCCGCCCACAGACAAAAGCAGAGGATATCTGGTGCCTTTCTTAGGCAGAGAAACAGCAGGCAGAACTCCAGTGGATCCAGAAGATCTAGATGAGAGATGGTGAGCTTGATCTAAGGACCCAGAGCACTGTGTCGGGAAACAAGGGGCCAGTGCTCCACCCACAGCTGGGACAGCAATGAGAACTGACTGCCTGGTCCACAAAGCAAGGTTTCTGTCTCAAGGAATCGGCATCCTACCAGGTGTGTTGTCTGGCTGCAGTGGGGTTTAGTTGTTCCAGTCAAAAGGTGATTGCCAAAGTTTCATGTTTAGAAGTTTGAAAACATACTTCTGAGTTACCTGTGGGTCATGGAACCTAACACCAAGTGTCAACCCTGAAAATGCCCCCATCACCTTCTTGGCCTCCCCAGGCCTGGCCTGTTATGCCACTTCCTGGCCCAGAGCCTTGGGGCTGCTGGTGTGCAGGGCAGGGCATCATGTGATGTGTTCTGGGCCAGGAGGCAACAGGAACAACTCATTCAGGGGCATTAGTGGACGATGGCACATGGACAATAGAGAAGAAAAGGTCAGAAAAATCGCAGAGGGGCTCTCGGAGGCCTGAGAGACAATGCCGGGTGTTGTGTGACTCAGGGTTGGCAGACCTGAGTGTAGCATCTTGGGAGAAATCATCCAAGGACCAAATGTCAGAAACGTTTCCAGAATCAAATGGTGGCAGTCCCCAGTTTCAAAGGTACCCCACTCTCCTGGGGCAGAGGGAAGTGGATGAAGATTGCCCTATTCAGAACCCCTCCTGTGTGGGAACTGGGGTTCCAACAGTCCCAAACGTTGTGGTAGCATGAAAAGTAGTATGGGGAGAGCTCACTAAAATGGAATCAGGAGGTCAGAAAGAGGAACTCTTGTGCACTGTGCCACCCAGAGTCTGTTACAGGAAGAACCATCATCGCAAACACCAGGAGACATATCCTCAGGAGGGAATCATGACTACAGACCCAACAGGGAAGGATGGACACTGCATCTCCGACAAGAAATTCACTATCCCAACAACTTAGCCAGTAAAGAACCGCCTTCGCCCTGAAGTCCTGCTCCTGCCCAGGGGACTTTGGTTCAGGACACCCCCTTCTAGCGTCCTCATAAAATAACACTCCATTCTTTGTTGGACTTCACAGTGGATTTATTATAGCTTGCACATCCCGAATTGTAGTTCTCTGCTATTCCCAAGTAAACCCATTTATTGGGCAGATTATGGGTGATTTTAAGGTCAGCAGTAGTCTCTCATTGGCACTGGCTCTTTGGGTGAGACTGGGAAGAAGGAAGACAGCCTTCCCTCCTGTTTGGGGCCCCATTAGTTGAACTAATGCATGTTTAGAAATTCAGTGAGGGGCTGTGACCAATCAGCTAGCCCAAGTGAGGCTTCTGTTCCCAGACCTGGGGGTGGGGGACAGAGGGATCTCCAGACCCCGGTGGGTCGTCTCATCCAGTTCACTGCACTAGTCTGGCAGAAAGTCTTAGGAACCTTGTATACATGGCCCGTGGAAATAAAACTTTGCTGGATGTTCTCTGCTGTTGGGTCATGACACCTGCATTGGCCTTGGGAGCTCAGTTATGGTCTCATACCAGCGTTCCAACTTCAGAGAACAACTATGCTGCTTTTCCAAGGTGTCTGAGCTCTGCGTCTGGCAAAAGGGTGTGTCTTCCTGATCCTTCCCTGACCATCTGTTGGGTGGGTGAGCAGGTGACATAATAAGTCTCCTCCACATGTACCTCTCCATTGGGATTTCTTACATTTATGTCATTCCAGGGGATGTATGGAAGCTTCATTTACCATAGTGTAGACCTCAGTGGACTCCAGGATTTGTGTGGGCAGCAGAGGCGAGCACTGAATCCATCCTAGTTCCCTAGCTAGCCCATCGGACCTTGATTGCACACGCCAACAAGTCTGGGATTGTGTCCCTCCTTCTGGCCAAGCACTTCCAGGATCAGTTCCCACATATTTCCCTGATTTTTTTTTTCTATATAAAGCAGCAAATGTTTCTGTTCACTTAGTGAGTTGGACCTTCCTATTTTGACCTTATCATTGGGTACTTGGGGCCTGCTGGGGTCCAATTCTGCTTGTAGGTCTAGAGATGGGAAGGTGAGATGGCTGTAGGGATGAGAAAGGTGTCTCCTCGTGGTTTTTCTGAGAACCTGAAACTGGTCCGTTAAACTGGTAAAGTTCATCAGTTAAGAAAACAGGCAGACTACACGTGGGATCTGAAAGCTTTTGTCTGCAAGTGCACATGTTCTCGCATTTCACTGGACAAAACCAGTCCCATGGCTGTACCCAACTTCCAGTGGGCATGGAAATGTAACCTACTCAGGGCCCGGATGAAGGGTCAGGATGTTTTGAAGAGGGTGATACTTCCTGAGCAGAGGCTGGCTGCCAGCACTCTTGGCGCAAATTTCTACATCAATCACAGCTCTCAACTGCAAGCTGCAGATGACAAGTCTGTTGATCTAAGCAGTAAGGGGATTAAGAGATTAGGACGTGTTGAACCTGAAGAAGTCAACATGAAGCTGATATTTCTTCTTTCAGAAGGCACCGAAGCCAACTAGGAAAATAAAAACAGAAAACAAGCCTATCTTAGTTGTAAGTAGGAGATATTGGTGTCCCAACCCACACAACAGCTGATGGTGCAGAAGCCAGTAGGAATTGAATGGGAGCAAAATGCAGTGAGGAGGGGATGCCCTTGGTTGTAGCTCTCTGGGAGGATCAATAAGTCCCCTTCTCCAGGATGCAAATAGAAAGCCTGTGCGAGCTCTGAGAATGTGAGGGGCAGTCAGGCAGCTGGAACCCCTGTGGGAGTTTGGTTCTTGGAAGCAGAGTGTGACAAGGGGACAAAGACTCAACCACCTGGCCAGAGCACCTCTGCGTGGGGGCTGGGGTGACAGAGACATTGTGCTGAGATTGTTCCTACAGCTTCCTGTTCTCTCCAACTCAGGGGTGTAAAAGCTGAAGAGTACACACCCAGCTCTCGGCTGTAAGGAAAATCCTGTTGCTCTGAAAGATAATTACGTTTCGTCCTGCTTCAGTGACACGTGCAAAGACTGTGCCAGGAAGAACCTTACTCTGTAATGAGTTTCCAAGTGGGATTTGCATGAGATCTGTGTGATAATATCACCCAATACAAAGAAGGAGAGAGCCAGTAACAGGTGCACTTGAAGAACCCACACCAAACGCTTTTTCACCAAACGTGAATTTTCTCAAATATTTCTTCAGGAATAAAGAAAACAAAAACAAAAGCCAATCACCTCTGTAAAGGAAGCCCAAAGTAGAAAAACAACCTTACAGAGGCAATAGTGAGTCAACAGAAGGATTGAGAAATATCAGGCAAGAGGCTCCTGGCTGGTTCAGTCAGTCAGTGGAGCATGTGACTGCTGATCTCAGGGTTGTGAGTTTGAGCCCCACACCAGGCATAGAAGTCACTTAAAAATAAAATAATTCTATAATATGTCAGACAAGCTCAGAATGGGAGAAAAATAAGTAATCACAAAAGTAAAATTGAAGCAGCATAAGAAAGAATAAACACTCCTAAAATTTTACACATGAAGGCACTAAGAGGTATGGACAAAACACACGAGGAAATGAAATAAGATGAAGCATTCAGAAGGTGCAAAGAGAAATGGCAAAGTATTGGAAAACAAAGAAAGAACCCAACAAAGAGCACCAACAAAAGAGAATGGTCCTTCCAAGCTATAAATAGCAAAGTAAACAGGAAGAACATCATGGATGGAGAGTAAACATGGCATCCATAACTGATAATCCATTCTGTTCCCTTGTCAGAGGGAAGTTTGTTCTGCCCGGACCACAAAGCAAACCTAAACTCAGTAACGTGTATAAGAAACACACTTGACAGAGATGTGAGGCACATGGGCTCACAACCAAAAGGTTCACAAGGAAACCAGATGAATGCAAAGAATCCCCAGGCTACGATGGTGGTCTCTGTCTTCACTGACTTCAGGGACTAGAGTCCTGGTTGAGAAAAAGATGGCTTCCTATGACAACAAGCTGCATTCTCAGCGATTCTGTCCACTGAAGAGCATATCATTCACATGCAAAACGCAAGAGGAGATGGGCTGAATGGCCTTCAAGCTCTTTATGTCTGTTCATTCAGATCAGCTGGACACAGAATAATCCTGACCCCTGAAGTGACAGGATCACCCATGCAGTGTGACATGTATATGGAGAGTGGGTCCTACAAATTTTCAAATACTCACAGGTTGGTCACAATTGGAAATGTCCACGAATATTAACTCAATATAAAATAAATCTTAATACCCTAAACAAAAGAAGAGTGCCACAGGCAACACTAACTTTCTTGAATTATTGCAAATAATAATAATAATACAATAAAACCAGCTACCCTCCAGTAATTTTCAAAGGTCTCTCAGCAACTGGGAGGAAAGCAAGTGAACAGGGGCATCAGAGTTGGTGGGCTGAGCTGGTGCACTGCTCAGAGAAATGAGCTGAAATTTTTTTTAAAGATTGTATTTATTTGAGAGAGAGAGCGTGAGCAGGGTGGGGGGGCAGGGGGGAGGGAGAAGCAGACTCCCCACCAAGCAGGGAACCCAACGTGGGGCCCAATCCCAGGACCATGGGATCATGAACTGAGCTGAAGGCAGATGCTTATCTAATTGAGCCACCCAGGCACCCCAGGAATAAACTTATTTAGTTATTTAGGTTAAAAGACAAGAAATAAAAAGTAAATTAGACATCACCGTTAAGTAAGTAAAAGAACAGCAAAACAGAGGGAAGCAGAGAAAAGGACTTGGTATGGGTAAGAGGAGATATGAATTACACAAAATCAAATCTATAAACTATGAACAAAGGAAGAAGAAAAGAATGTTACTTGGCCTAATTCTATACAAATAGATTTGAAAATCTGAAAAAAATAGATCATTTCCTAGGAAATATAATTTAGCAAAGGTGATTTGGGGAGAGAGAGAGGGTTAAAGCAGACTGCTTTTCATAAAGGAAATGGAGAAAACAAAATAAATAAATAATGATGAAGTAAAACGAGGTGTGAAATTTTACAGACTCCTACCCAAAAGTTTAGATAACAGATCATTTTGATTCATTTACACTTCCCAGAAGATAGAAAAAGTATTGCTTCTGGATTACTTGTATTAATTGAGCATAATGTTGGTAGTGAAATGCAATGGCACAAAAGAAAAGAGTACAGAGGAACAGCACCTAAGTTCTGGCAGAGGCTGCTGGCAAGGAGGAGCCTCCGAGTCTCCCCAGTTCCTGGGACAGGGTCTGCCATGTAACAGGCCATCACCAACGCCACTGAGTACGTGAATGTTTACACACCAGGTTCTGCTGGGGCACAATGCCAAGAAGTCTTATCTTTGCCTATGATCTCCATATTCTGGAGGGTGCACGAAGCACCATTCAGTGGTGTGGGGAGGGCTTCCACGGGGCAGTGCTAGTGCATTACAGGGGAACTGAGGCACGGCACCTGACATGGGCCTGTGGTGCTAGGGACGACCCCCACCCCCGGGGAGCAGTGTGCATGCTTCTCTCTCTCCCTCTGTCCCTCCCCTACCTGTGCTCTCTCTTGTTTCTTCTCTCTTTCAAAAAATACAATCCTTAAAAAAAATAAATATTGTTAGGATGAAATTCATGTAACAGAAAACTGAATGTTTAAAGCACCCGACTCAGTGTCTTCTAGTGCATTCACACACTGTTGTGTGGCTGCCATCGTTCTCTTGCTGCAGGACATTCTTGTCACCCCCAGAAAGACCGTGAGCCCATTAAGCAGTCCCTCCCCCTTCCCTCCTCCCTCCCACCCCAGCAACCACCAACCTGCATTCCTCCCCACTGAGTTACCTCCTCCGGACATTTCACAGAAGTGGAATTACAGAATATGGGCCTTCGGTCTCATTTCTCTCACTGAGCCCAGTTTTTTGAGATTCCTTCACTGTAGCGTGTATCGGGACTTCATTCCTTTTTATGGCTCAATCGTATTCCATTGTGTGGACAGACCGCATCTCATTTGTTTGTTGATGGACTTTTGGGCTGCTTCCACCTGTCGGCACCTGAGAACCTGCTGCTGCGAATGTGTTTGCACGTGGACGAGATTCATTATCCCCTCAAGATCAAGGCTGGCTCTATGCAGGGCCTGGAGATGGACCCCACCCCCGTGATGGGAGGGGACTCAGAATGAGACATGCTCTGAGAGCAGCCCCTGCTCAACCTCAGCGCCAATGCGTGCAGGACACACAGGAGTGCAGGCTGTGGGGACAGCTCCTCCTGGAAGGATCCAGAAGCTCAGTCCCCTGCATCAGCTCTCCAGCCCCACTGGGCACTGCCTCCTTCCTGTAAACTCACGTCACCTATGTGTTTTTCAAGATGCTTTATTCTCAGCCCAAGGTGCTGATCCCATCATGAGTAAATACTGAAATGTTTCCTTCCCTCCCTTCTCTTCCCTTCCAGAAACTTATGGAAATTCAAGGCAGACTCCGAGGGTGGGTCCATTGAAAACTCGGTTGGTGCATGCTTTGCCGATTGTGTTCTTGTCCCTGATGCTGAGATCTGGATTCAGAGTCCACAGATCTTTCTCCGTGCTTTGCTCCATCTCTGGCTGGCGTTTCTGCTTTCTATCTTGCCCACCAGAGACCATGGGAGAGGAGCTCCCTCCCTCTCAGGGGAGGGCCCCCTTGCCTTGCTGGGAAATCCCAGCTCCCACTCAGGTCCCACAAGGTCCAGGCTTGTTTAGAGCTGGGAGGGATTTGCACAAGTTTGAGTGTGGGTTTACATCTTATTGGTTTCTTGCAATTGTGAAGTCCTTCTCGAAGGAGGGTGCACCCTGTGGGTCCCCCAAGGGATGGAGGCCGGGGGAGGGGGTGTCCTAGGTGAGGGTGGTGAGCACCAGGGCCCATGGTGTGTTCACCCTCCAGCCAGCTCAGACACTGCCATGTGGCTCTCTTGTGCAGGAGGAACAATGTCCTTGTCCTGACTCCATGGCTGCCCTGCATCTGTAAAGGGAGCTCCAACACTGACATCCTGAATGAGCAGCTCTGGCCACAGAATGCCACCATCAGAATAACGGTGTTTGCTATCAAAAAGTAAGTAGATGAGATGACAAAGGGTGGGGACTGGGAGACAGGAGAGACTGAAGACATCATGGTGTGTGTGTGTGCGTGCGTGTGTGTGTGTGTAGCACAGAGTAGGGTAGGATCCCCGTCCTAGAGATTAATGTGAAAGTGTATGCATTCAGCAGCCTTTCTGGGCTTTCCTGGGCCCACTGAGGGGATACCACCTGGCTCCCTCTCAGGAGGCTGCATGTTACTGAGGATGACAGCTCCCACCTGCTGCCACGTCCCTCAGCACAGACACAGCCCTGACCCCAGGTTGCTCTGCTGTGGAGTCAAGGGACAGTGCACCCCAACATGAAGACTACTGGGGAGCCTTCCTCCGACCAGAGAAGTGGAAGGGGAGACATGGTTGCCCTGTGGATTGGTAGCAAGGCAATGCCAGTCGGTCTGGCTCCTCCTGTGTGTCCCCTAGAGGATGCGGCTCATGAGGGGGACAGCAAGGTCAGACCCAGCACTCAGTGCCAGACCCCATGTCCCTGAGCGGGAGATGAGCAGTGACGCCCTGAGAACCCACATGACCCATGAGCACACCAGGCACAGCTACGGGCAAGTGGCCTGGCCCCTTGGAGTCTCTGAAAAGTGGGGCTGGTGACAGCATCAGCTTTCAAGATTGCCACATGTGGGGGCTGTGCATGAGAGCCCGGGGCGTGTAGGGCCAGCGGCAGGCATAGCTTCCTTCCTCCAGAGAGCTCCCCTGAGGCCTGCAAGATCATCCCGAAGCCCGTGCGACCCTTGTCCCAGGCCATCTTGAGAGAGGCATTGGGACCCATGAGCAGGGACTAAGATGGGCATAGGTCGCCCCAGAATCCTCCTCCAGTTCCTGGAGACAGGGGACTGAAATCACCAGCCAGAGCCTCTCTGCTCAGGGCCCGTGGTCAGCACGAGTGACTCTGTCACAGCACTCCTCACTGCATGAGCAAAGGCTGTCGTCATGTGTCCCCCTCTGGGCTCCAAGCGTGGCCTGGGCCATGGGCAGGAGATGGGTTTGCAGGAAGGAGCCCTTGCCTGCAGCATCCTTGGAGGGAACCAGACTCACAAATTTGGGCCATGAACCCACACTCATGTTGCCTGATCGTGGACTTGCCCTGGTGACCTGACTTGTGCCTGTGGGGTGGGGTATCCCTGTCCCCAGGTTCAAGGTGGTGCCCACCTTCCCCGTGGGAGCCATTGACTAATCTGCCAGGAATGGGGCAGGCCCAGGGAAGTAGCCTCAGAGCGTGCTAATAAAAATCAGTCTCGGAGGGGCTCAGCACACATGCCTGACAGCGCAGAGCTGGTGTCCCCATGGTGCGGAGCAGGTAGGCCCTCACAGGGGACCAAACACATGAGGCTGTTGGAGAAGGCTCCCCACTTCTTGGGGCCAGGGAGATGTAGACTTGGACCCAGAGGCTTATGTCCTTGGATTCATGGCTGGGGCCCAAGTATGCCCCCTCTTCTTCTAGGGGTCATCTTTCCCCTTCTCTACTCCCGCGCTGGACCTGATTCCTGATCTGGGGGAGTTCAAGGAATACCAGTGGTTGACCAAGGACCTTGTCAGCAAGATGCCCAGTAGCCTTCAAGGAGGGACCCTCTGGGAGGTGGACACAGCTCTATGGGGCCAGTGACAGCCTCCTCAAAGCCAAGTGGGGCAGGAGGCCAGACCTCAGGCTCCCTGGGACCAGCTCATCCTCTGCTGGGGGAGCACCCCTGGCCCAGGCTCCACACGCTGGGAATGGGAGCAGGTCGTCTAGACCTTTTGGACTTGTGCTTCTGTGCCTGTGATATTGACACTAGCTGGCCTCACAGGCTCGTCAAAGGAGACCCAGTGCAGGGAGATTCAGGCCACTGCATGGGAGATGACAAGTGACCTCAGAGGGAGTGCACAGGCATTGCACAACACACTGGCCTTCTGGGGGCTCCAGCACAGGATGCAGAGGTCCCGCCACAGGGCACAGGGAGTCCTGGCTAAGGCACCATGGCAGGGGAGGCCCCTGAAGGGTCCCAGAAGAGGCAGGATACAAGGAAGATGACAGGACAGAGCTTCCCAAGGAGGACGATATATGGCTCAGAGTTCCTCAGAGGCCCTTGGGAGAACTCAGAGGCCCTGGGGTTGTTGGCTGAAATGCTGTCACTGGATCTGAACAATTGTGTCACAAACCCCCAGTCAACACTGCATGATCTACTCTTTGTTGCTTCTAGGAATCAGGGCCGGTGGGCCATTAGAAAACACAGTGCATCAAGTCAAGGATATACTGACTTTGCATTCCTTTTCAGGACTCGATTTTTCTCAAGGAAGTGCTAAGCATGGGTCTCTCCATTCTTTGTGCAACTGGACCCCATTTTCAGGAGCGGATTCCTGGTGCCTATCCCACTGCTCACCCTGAGGACTGTCCCCCATCAGCTCCCACAGTGGCCGTGAGTGCCATGTGGACAGGGACCACATGGTTGCAGGTGCTCACTGATGAAGCCCCAGTGGTCAATTCACAGCTGGGACAAAGATCCTCTGCTGGATGAGGGAGGAGGGGAGGGAGACATATTGGGGGACAGGGAGGAAGGGAGGGAGGTAAAGGAGAGGAAGGTATAGAGGGAGGGAGGGAAAGGGTGAGAGGGAGGGAAGGGAAGAAGGGAATGACTGAGGGACTGAAGGAATGAGGGAGGGAGCCGATGGAACCACAGAAGTGTGACCCCACCATCAGGAGTCATTAGTTGGAGTGAGGTCCGAGGGCATTGTAGCCCAGATCCTGGATGGTGGATCATTGCACATCCATCTGTCCTCCCCATACTGCCCTTCCTTCACCTGGGCCCTCTGTCATCCTGGATCCTGTACAACTCCTCAAATAATTCTTAATATTCCCAGGAGCAGGGTGGCAGAAGGGCGTTTAGGGAGAGACTTCCCAGATCCCATGCCCCGGATGACACTGGGACAGTAGCTACAGGACATTCTTTCCTGAGGACTGGGACAAAGGATCAAGTTCATCTCCTTGGGCATTAGCGCTGTTCCATTCCCTCCTATCCCCAATCTCTCCATGCTCTCTCCCTTCTGGCATGAAAACCACACCAGAGTTTCCGGGGTGAGTCCCCAGGATGAGCACTGCTACGTGATGGGTGCCCCTGCTACCTGGGATGGATGCTGCTCACTTTTGTCACAGACAGGGGTGTCCATCACCCTTCTCTCTGGGGCACCCGCACTGGACCTATGTCTCCTCGCGTTCTCCCCAGGGCTTCTGGTACCAGGAAAGACACCTGCCGGTCTGAATGGGACCTGTGCTGCCTCCATAGGGTTTCCTTTGCCAAAGCCCTGTGTGTCTATCACTACCCACACCCTGACCTGCATTCTTTCAGTCTATGTCCTTGTGGGACCCAGTGACTTGGAGCCTGGTTTGGACTAGAGGCAGGGGAAAGCTTTCTCTGGCCTTGGATTGTGCCGATGCGTTTGCCCTCTATGGTGTGTCTTCCAGCTTTCAGCATTCCCATGGTGTGTGTAGAGGCCACAGGAGGAAACAGCTGAGTCCTGTCTGGGGTCAGGCCATGGTGTCCCAGAAGGAACAGGGGTCTCGGCCCCATCATTGGGCCCATATCTTCTAAAGGGGCCTCTATGATTCCATCTCATCTGTAATCCATCAGGGGATTCATTTAAAATAGATAGTAGAGAGCATACAGGACATGGACAGCTGCTATCAGAGTGACTATGTACCAGAGAGAAAGAACACAGGGGGAGGGGATGAAACATTCTGGCAGGGCTGCAGGGTAGGGGGATTGAACTGAGGGTAATTGTACAGGGAGCTCTCCCCGCAGAGCAGTGGGCTCTGGATGTGTCTCTGGGAACCATGCAGGGGCAGGTGTAGGGGCAGGGGCTGGGTTTCCAGCTGGGTCAGGTGCAGTGGCGATGGCTGGTGCAAGATCCAGGGCATTACCTGGGCCTGTAGCAGGATCAGGGGCACAGTCAGGGGCAGGGTAAGGGGCAGGATCAAGAGAGTTGCTGGGTCTGGAGCAGGGCCTGGGGCAGGAGCAGGCTCCAGCTCTTCCTGGGCAGTGTCAGGCTCTCAGTGGCCCTGTTCCTGGTCACCTGCTGGCTGCTTGTCTCCTGTTGAGGTGGTGGCAGGCACCGTGCCCCACTTTCCAGCTCCTGCTGATGTTGGGCCAGCCTGAGCTCCTGGGATGGAGCAGCTGTGAGAGTAGAGAAGGTCACCTGTATGCCTGTGTGCTTTGTGCAGGCAGGACCCAGCCCAGGGCCCCCCAGAGAAGCCCCAGCCAGAAGGAGCCTTCAGCGGGACATCTCCCCAATTGTAGTCCAGCCATGGGGTGCTCTGAGCCCAGTCCTTGCTCCTGACCCCACAACAGACTGTGGGGATCCTCCCATGGGTCCTAGCCCCGACCTATCCCCACACACCCCCAGGCACCCAGCTCTGGCCTTCTCACCCTTGGGCTCAGCTCCCGCAGGTGGCCTGAGGTTTGGAAGCCTTTCCTGGGACTGTGGACTCCTGCTTCAGGGAGAATATCATATCCTCCAGCCTCCAACCTCATCTGTGGCCTTCTACAAAGACAGGGACCAGTAGCCAGCCTGGAGGCATCTCAGCCCCGTCCAGCCGATGCCACTGTCCTCCTGCCCAGTCCCCTGCTGCTCCCTCATCAGACACAGACCTGTGTGCACACAGCCATGCACCCAGGAAAGGGACCCATACTTGCATGGCTCTGGGGATCAACCCTGGGCAGAAGCTCACATCCCCCAAACCCCAACCCACCTAGCCACCTTTGACCTTGAATGTGACCTGCCCACTGGGCGTCTGACACCTCCTCAAACTGCTCTTGCTCAGAAAGGCCCCACCTCACATGAGCCCTCCTTCCACACACAGGCATGCACACACACACTCACATGTGCACGCACACACACACTCGCACATGTACACATGCACATGCACACACATGGGGCGGGGATCTGGCACTGCCCAGGTCAATCAGAGCATGTGGGGCTGTGTAGACGGCTCTGGCCTCCCAGTGTCACCTTTCTCTCCTTTCGGCCAAATGTCTAGATGTGTCAGGCAGTCCTGAGATGACCTCCCGAGCGAAGGCAAGTATTTGCTGGGCACGCTGTCCTCTTCCTGCAGACTCCCAAGTTGGGGATGCAACACGCGAACATCTTGTTCGTTTGAGGATCTCTAAAGAAATGACCAGGGAAGGGGGCTGTCCCTAGGATGTGGGTGCCTGGTTACATGGGTTCCAAATCTGTTGGGCTCCATGGTCAGGAAACTGAGGTCACCACTTCCTGGGGACCCCTTACCTGACTTCCTCCTCACACCACAGGCCCCGGGGACCCCCTCCCCCAGCTCCTCAATATTCACCCTTAAACCCATGCTCCCTCCATACAGTGACACACACACAGCCCACCCACAGCCCCTGTGAGGCCTGGGTGCAACCATTGTCCTAGCTTTGAGGACAGAGAGCTGAGTTCAGTCTGGGTTCCTGATGGTCACGTGCATGTTGGAGGTCCTGTGCATGGTCCACAGAGCCTGCAGCACCCCCTCCTTTGCCCCGGGTCCCTGGAAGCCGATGGCACTGCTCGGTCCAGATCACCTGAGCCCCTCTGGGTGAGGGCACAGGGGTCCCCGACCCCTGCATTCCTTGTCTCACCACCCTCCCTGGGTGGGACAGGGGGCACACAGGACCCAGAGCCATGCTACAGGCAGACCCTTGTTGAGTGGGACAGAGGCCCTCGCAGGAGGACACACATGGCCAGGGGCACAGAACATCTTCAGTCCAGAATCACCACCTGCCAAGCGTGCTTTTCCTGTGGTGCTACAGGGGCTCAGGCCCAGAGAATCCTCTCTGAGCAGGGGTCCCACATTCCAAGGCACACAGTGTGTCCTCAGAAGGAGGCCTGAAGGCCCAGTAGAGACCACAAGGAGCATGTAGACTAGTCCTTAGTCAGCTCCCGGCAGCAGTGGGCCCTGGGAGGGCTGGCTCCCCATGGCCAGACATAATTTTATTTTATATTATTTTTATTTCTTTCTTCTTAAGCAGATTTTATTTATTTAATTAAGAGGGAGGGAATGACATGGGGCAAGGGGGGCAGAAGGAGAAGTTGAATCCCCTCTATTCAGAGAGCCCTATGCCAGACTTTATCCCAGGACTGTGTGTTCAGGACCTGAGTCGAAGCAGAGGCTCCACTGACTGGGCCATCCAGACGCTGCAGCAGTCTTGGTTTTAAATAGAAATCCAAATACAGATTTTTAGGTGCAATCCTCCATTTGATAAGAAATTCATGGGAGTAAAAATGGTATTTGTGATTGGTCCCATGTGGTTATAGTGTCTGTGATCCAGCGTCCTGGGGCTGGGACTTTGACCTC
Organism: Eira barbara; assembly: GCA_020311275.1. Lineage (NCBI taxonomy): Eukaryota > Metazoa > Chordata > Mammalia > Carnivora > Mustelidae > Eira > Eira barbara. Next base: position 39,372 of record JAHRIG010000178.1, read on the forward strand.
CCTGTGAGGATGTCGAGCATGAAGGCTTGTGATCTGCTCAGGCTGACCCCAAGGAAGAGGGTCCTCGAGCTTTGTCGGCAATGGAGATCTAGAACCGTGTAATGCCCTAGACCTTTCCCAGGCACAGGTCTCCAGCCAGCAGTGGAAGCAGCTCTGGAGATCGAGCTGGGGTCCCCACAGACTAGAGCCACTCTGGCTCCCTCCCGTGAATCTCCCAGAGGGAATATGAGTGCTGGCAAAATTCCCTAGGAAAGCAAGCTGCATACCTGTTCTCGCAGCCAGTCTGGCACCGACCCCCAGGTCAGAGCCCAAGAGCGGGAGCCATCAGACACTTGTAGAATACACAACACCAAACATACTTAGAAAAACATCTCCATCTTCAACTGCAGAGAAATCTCCCTAGAATCCTGTAAAATTCAACAGTTTGCTGGGATTCCTTCCAGTATAAAGATTGGAACATAGGAGAATAAGGAAATAGATCCTCATCTTAACAAATTTGTAGTAAGGGACTACATTGTGGAAATAAAGAATTACTTTTGGGTTGTTATTTCTTTTTCATCCAGTTCACATTAGATTCAAACTTTTCAAAAATCTATTAGAATAGATGAATACCCAACTTTTGTATCAACATGGACAGGACTGGAAGAGATTATGCTGAGTGAAATAAGTCAAGCAGAGAGAGTCAAGTATCATATGGTTTCACTTATTTGAGGAGCATAACCAATAACATGAAGAACATGGGGAGATGGAGAGGAGAAGGAAGTTGAGGGAAATTGGAAGGGGAGGTGAACCATGAGAGACTATGGACTCTGAAAAACAACCTGAGGGTTTTGAAGGGGCGGGGGATGGGAGGTTGGGGGAGCCAGGTGGTAGGTATCATGGAGGGCATGTATTCAATGGAGCACTGGGTGTGGTGCATAAACAATGAATTCTGTTATGCTGAAAAGAAATAAAATAAAAATAAATAAATATGAAAAACAATAAAAAAAGAATAGTCTAATACTATTGGAAATTGAGCATGAAAAATATGAAGAAACACACTATGATACCAGGACTAAATGCAAAATTTTACTTAATACTGGTTTCAACTATTTTAAAGCTACTCCATTTATCTTTGTGGTCCTAAGTGTTTATGAGGTTCCTCTCCACCTGTGTAGTAAATTCTCTCATCAGAAAGCCTTGTAGGTACACAGAGAGAGAAAAGTTAGACTGGGGGCACCTGGCCTGCTCAGTCAGAAGAGCATCCAACTCTTGATCTCCAAGGTCAGTTGAATCCCACGTTGGGTGGAGATTACTCAGAGAAATAAAACTTAAAAAACAATTCTGAGTGAAACAAGTCAAGCAGAGAGAGTCAATTATCATATGGTTTCACTTATTTGTGGAGTGCAAGCAATTACACAGAGGACATGGGGAGATGGAGAGGAGAAGGGAGTTGGGGGAAATTGGAGGGGGAGTCGAACCATGAGGGACTACGGACTCTGAAAACCAATCTGAGGGTTTTGATGTGGCAGGAGGTGGGAGGTTGGGTGAGCCTGGTGGTGGGTATTATGGAGGGCACATGTTCCATGGAACACTAGGTGTGGAACATAAATAATACATTCTGGTATACTGAAAAGAAATTTTAAAAAATAATTAAAAATTCTATGAAATGAAACAAACAAAGAAATCAGAAATAAACACAAAATGCCCAAAGCCAAAAACACCACCTCAATCACCAGAAAAATGTGCTTTTTCACTGCAAATATTTTAACAGGGCCTACCCAAGGACAAAGATGGGGACCCTATATGTAATCCCTAGAACAGAATAAAGCCATGGATGGGTGAGCACCAAGAACAGTGGTTAATGGAGCCAAAGGGAGAAAGCTAAGTACTATGTGGGTAGGAATCATGTGGAATTAGCTGTTCTTCCCAGGTCAGTGATGCAAGCAGAATGAGAGGTACCTTTCATAGGAGAGATATCGGGGCATGTGTCTTTTTAAAAGCAGAGGATTCTCCCTAACATCAGTAGGAGGAAAAGTATATGTTTAGTGAGAAATAATCAGCTGTACCAAATATAGGACATTACTATAAAAATGCTTGTACTTAAGAATTGCTGTCTAAATACTGAATGTATATCAAATGTAACCGTTAAAGTACAGAAATAGCAACAATAAGTGGCTATATATTAAATATAGTTTAAGAAGTTTCTTGAGCAATCTAGCTCTTAGAGCTAGAGGGGAAATGTTTGCATTGCAACACCAGGTCTTAAAATTATCGTTGGCCCATAAAGCTGTTCTGAGGATCATGTTAATAGCTAGCATCTATGGGCCAATATCTTTACACCATCCCATTTAATCCTTGACCCTAAAAAGTAATATATTAATTTTCTCATTTTCTAGATATGGGAATGAGAGTTTTATGGAGTTGAGCAGATTACTCAGGTTTACACAATGGGCAAGTGGCAGAACAAGACTGAGCTCAAGTTAGTGACTCAGAGTTCAGGCCTGGGATGTCCTTCCATATCAGGTTGTTGACTGAGTAGGGGAGCCTACAGGGAAGAAAGCTCCTCCTCCCGCACTGCCCTGTCCCTTCCTGGCCTGGCCACCTGCTCCCAAGGGACCTTGTCCATCTCTGTGACAGCTGGAGTGGTTCTCCTGGTGCCCAGTCCTCACAGCCTTGGTGGAGGCTCAGTCCTCTCCTGGGGCCTCATCACTCTTCTTGAAGGAGAAGCTGCTCTGCTCGAAAGACTTCTGGAAGGAAAAGTGCTTCTTCCTGTTTCTCAGGGTCTTGCTGCTGGGCAAGTTCTGGGCTTGGTCAAAGGCCTTTGGGGGAGATGTGGAGGATATGGCCCAGGCAGCCTCCCCTTCAGCGGCCACAGCCTAGCCCCTCTCCACGGCCTTGTTCCAGGCAGGTGCCTCCTTCTCTGCCAGGCAGGCCTGGCTTCAGGGTCGTGAGTAGCTGTGGGGGATCTTTCTTCTGGGCTGCAGGGGGAACGTGCCCTGCTCCGGGAGGCTTCAGGCTCCTCCTGAAGGAGGGTCTCGGCTCTGCCATTGGCCTGCAGAGGTGCCTTCACTTGCCAGTGATAGGACCAGTGGGGAAACAGAAGAGGTGCATGACAGCACCAGAATAATGCACCACTAGAAATGATGGGGGAGGCTTAGTTTTTTTGTTTGTTTGTTTGTTTGTTTTTAATTTGTTTGTTTGTTTGTTTGTTTAGAAACGTTGTTAGGATGTATTTTGTGAGGCCAATTTACAACACTACAGGTCTTGATTAAGAAGGAAAGAGGGGGGAAAGCCCACAAAAAAACAATACCAACATTTTTAAAAAGATCATACTCTTAGGAATTAATTTAACTTATAGGAAATTTTCACTTACCTCCTGTTGGCTGTACCAGTCAGTGATAATATGTCTTTTCAAATTCAATTATTTTTCTAAAAATCTCTTGGTTCAGACAAATTCTCCTATTTGCAAGTACATTTGCTTTCATGTATTTACTATATATTTTGCCAGAGAGAATTATTAGCACTTTAAAGTGATCACATGCACATGAACATAGTATCATTTAGTGTGGACCTTAGTTTAATTTACCATAAATTGAGAAAAAGAGTACACGGATGCGTATAGATATCACCCATTGTTTAAAATATCACTTCCAGGGGAGCCTGGGTGGCTCAGTGGGTTAAAGATTCTGCCTTCAGCTCAGGTCATGATCCCAGGGTCCTGGGACCCAGCCCCACATTGGGCTCTCCGCTTAGCGGGGAGCCTGCTTCCTTCTCTCTCTCTCTCTCTCTCTCTGCCTGCCTCTTTGGCTACTTGTGATCTCTGTCAAATAAATAAATAAATAAATAATAAATCTTAAACAAAATAAAATATCACTTCCACCACATTTACTAAAATTTCATAATAGATTAGAAGGTACAACACCAATTCTTTCAAGAATTCTATTATGTTTTGCTTTGAATTTAAAGACTCCTTCATCTTTTTAAAAATCACACAAGTATGAAAATAATTTACTTACTTTTTAACATTTAATTATATATCTATATGAAAGTATGAAATATATAACATATTTATCTTCAAATTGACTTTGACAAATGAGATTTTCCTTTGGATTCCCATAGTCAATTAAATGCCTGAATGTACCAATTGTTAATTCTAATACATTATTAGAATAGTTTTTAATACTAATTAAAATCATCTTAAGCATTTGGAGAAATATCTCAACCTTAAATAATAAATAAAAATAAAAATGCCATAAGACATATACTGTTGACTATCTTGAAAAGAAACAAATGTACTGGTTTGGAGAGCTGACATTGGTCCTCCCACCATCCTATGAATGAAGTCATTTTTCTGAATAGCCTTCTTTGAATATTTTTCAAACCAGTTTGTATACTTTTATCTCATCCCTGCCCTTAACATTTTAGATAACTCCATAAAATCCTAACAGCAATCGTGATTTCAGGACATTTTTGTAGGTGAAGAATACCTGGTATTTTATGTGTGTATTCAGTTGAGAAGGTCCACAGAGACATGAATAAGGTGAAAATACCAATTAGTCAGCATGTACCTAGGACAAAGATTAGAAATGAGTTCTGATACTTTGTGTAGCTGTTTTAATAGTTAAGTTAAAGGATAATTCAGATGGCTAAAATTAACAAGTCAGGAAATGACAGATGCTGGAGAGGATGCGGAGAAAGGGGAACCCTCTTACACTGTTGGTGGGAATGCAAGCTGGTGCAACCACTCTGGAAAACAGCATGGAGGTTCCTCAAAAAGTTGAAAATAGAACTACCCTATGACCCAGCGATTGCACTACTGGGTATTTACCCTAAAGATACAAACATAGTGATCCAAAGGGGCATGTGCACCCGAATATTTATAGCAGCAATGTCTACAATAGCCAAACTATGGAAAGAACCTAGATGTCCATCAACAGATGAATGGATAAAGAAGACGTGGTATATATACACAAGGGAATACTATGCAGCCATCAAAATAAATGAAATCTTGCCATTTGCGATGATGTGGATGGAACTAGAGGGTATCATGCTTAGCGAAATAAGTCAATCAGAGAAAGACAACTATCATATGATCTCCCTGGTATGAGGAAGTGGAGATGCAATGTGGGGGGGTTGGGGGGTAGGAAAAGAATAAATGAAACAAGTTGGGAGTGGGAGGGAAACAAACCATAAGTGACTCTTAATCTCACAAAACAAACTGAGGGTTGCTGGGGGGAGGGGGTTGGGAAAGGGGGGTGGAGTGGTGGACATTGGGGAGGGTATGTGCTATGATGAGTGCTGTGAAATGTGTAAACCTGGCGATTCACACACCTGTACCCCTGGGGATAAAAATACATTATGTTTATAAAAAAAATTTTAAAAAAATTTAAAAAGGTTAATTAAGAGTGTAAACAGATATATCTATTCAGGTGTTTTAATATTCTGTCTCTCTTGCATAAGTTCTTTCTATATTTTGGATATTAATCCCTTATTGGATATACCATTTGCGAATATCTTCTCCCCATCAGAAGTTGTTGATTGGTCCCTTTGTTGTGCAGAAGCTTTTCATCTTGAGAAACAGTAGTTCATTTTTGCTTTTGTTTCCCTTGCCTTTAGAGACGTGTGTTGCAAGAAGTTTCTGTGGCTGAGGTTGAAGAGGTTGCTGCCTGGGTTCTCCTCTAGGATTTTGAGGGATTCCTGTCTCACACTGAGATATTTCATCCATTTTGAATTTATCATTGCAGATGGTGTAAGAGAAGGTCCAGTGTCATCTTTCTGTATGTTAATGTCCAATTTTCTCAGCACCACTTATTGAAGACACTGCCCTTTTTTCCATTGCATATTCTTTCCTGCTTTGTCAAAGATTAGTTGACCATAGACACGAGGGTCCATTTCTGGGGTCTCTATTTTGCTGTATTGAGTGATGGGCGTGTTTTTGTGCCAGTACCATGCTGTCTTGATGATCACAGCTTTGTTAACCAGCTTGAAGTCAGGCATTGTGATGTGCCCAGCTTTGGTTTTCTTGTTCAACAATCCCCTGGATATTCAGGATCCTTTCTGGCTACATGGAAATTGTAGGATTGTTTGTTTTAGGGCTGTGAAAGATTATGATAGTATTTTGATAAGGATTGCGTTGAATGTGTAGAATGCTCTGGACAGCATATGAATTTTTACGATGTTGATTCTTCCAATCCAGGAGCATGGGATGTTTTTACATCTCTTTGCAACTTCCTCAATGTCATTCTTTGGTGTTCTGTAGTTTATATAGTAGAAATAATTTACCTCTTTGGTTAAGTTTGTTCCTAAGCATCTTATGGGTTTGGCTGCTATGGTTAATGGAATTGACACCTTAATTTCTCTTTCACTATTCACATTGTTAGTGTATAGAATAGCAAGAGATTTCTGTGCTTTGGTTTTGGAATCCTGCACATTGCTGAATTGCTGTTGGAGTTCAAGTAATTTAGGGGTGGAGTCTTTTGGGTTTTCCAAATAAAGTATATTGTCATATGCAAAGAGAGATGGTTTGACTTCTTCTATGAAAACTTGAATCCCTTTTATTTGTTATTGTTGTCCAAATGCTGAGGCTAGGACTTCTAATGCTGTGTTCAACAAAGGTGGTGAGACTGGGCATCCCTGTCATGTTCCTGACCTTAAGGGAAAATCTGTCAGTTTTTCCTCATTGAGGATGATATTTGCTGTGGGCTCTTCATTGACAGCTTTTATAATGTGAGATATGTTCCCTCTATCCCTCTATTTTGAGGAGTTTTAATAATGAGATGATGTTGTATTTTGCCAAATGCTTTTTCTGCATCAAATGAGATGTTGTTATGGTCCTTGTCTTTCTTCGGATTATATGACCAATCACATCAATTGATTTGTGAATGTTGAACCTCCCTTGCCTCCCAGGAATAAACCTCACCTGGTGGTGGTGAGTAACACTTTTCATGGACCATGGAAACCTACTGGCTGGTATCTTGTTTAATAATTTGGTATTAGTGCTCACCAGGTTTATTCATCTGTAATTCTCCTTTTTCATGTGGTCTTTGTCTGCTTGGGGATCAAGGTAATGCTCGGCCTCAGAAACTGAGTTTGGAAACTTTCCTTCTAGTTCTATTTTTTGGAAACAGCTTCAGTAGAATAGGTATGATTCATTCTTAAACTGTTTGGTAGAATTTCCCTGATAAGGTATCTGGCCCTGTACTCTTGTTTTTGGGGGGAGGATTTTGGCTCCTGATTCAATTTCCTTGCTGGTTATGGCTCTGTTCAGATTATTTCTTCCCGTTTCAGACTTGGTAGATTACAAGTTTCCAGAAATGCATCTATTTTGTCCAGATGGCCTAATTTGTTGGCATATAGTTGCTGATAATATATTCTAACAATTCCCTATTTCTTTTGCATTGGTCATGATCTCTTCTCTTTTCTTCCTGATTTTATTAATTTAGGTCCTATCTCTTTTCTTTTGGCTACATCTGGCAAGAGGTTTTTTCTATCTCCTTAATTGGTTCCAAGAACCAGCTTCTAGTTTTGTTGGTCAGCTCTGCTGTTCCACTAGTTTCTGTTTCATTGGTTTCTGCTCCAATCTTTATTATGTTTCTTCTCCTGCTTGGTTTCAGCTCTATTTGCTGTTCTTTTTCCAGGTATAAGATTAGTTTGTGCGGATTTGGGATTTTTCTAATTTTTTTTTTTTTTTTTTTTTGAGAGAGCCTTGTATGGTTATGTAATTCCCTCTAAAGACCAAATTTTCAGGATCCCATAGGTCCTGAACCAATGTGTTTTCATTTTCATTAGTTGAAATGAATTGTTTAAGTTCTTCTTTAATTTTCTGGTTTACTCAATCGTTCCTTGCCAGGGTGCTCTTTGATCTCCAAGTGTTTCAATTCCACCCAAAATTACTCTTCTAATCCGATTCTAGTTTCAACACATTATTGTCTGAAAAAATACAGGGGAAAATCTCAGAATTTGGTATTGGTTAAGACTTGATTTGTGACCCATTATGTAATTTTTTTAAAGATTTTTATTTATTTATTTGACAGAGAGAGATCACAAGTAGGCAGAGAGGCAGGCAGAGAGAGAAGGGGAAGCAGACTCTCTGCTGAGCAGAGAGCCGAAGGTGGAGCTCAATCCCACAACCCTGAGAACATGACCCAAGCTGAAGGCAGAGGCTTAACCCATTGAGCCACCCAGGCATGCCCCTGAACTTTTCTTTTTTCTTTTTTTTTTTTTTTTAATTTTTATTATGTATTGTTAGTCACCATGCAGTACATCATTAGTTTTTGATGTAGAGTTCTTAAGCTCATGGTTTAAGTAAAAACAACCAGCTCTCCATTCAGTACATGCCCTTGTTAATAACCACCATGAGCCTTACCAATCTCCCCAACCCCTTCCCCTCTGAAATCCTCTGTTTCTTCAATTTTAAATTGTGTTGTGGTTCATCTCGCCGTCCAATATCCCCATCTTCCCTTTTCCCTTCCTTATCCTAATGTGCCCCATGTAATTCCTTATGTTCTGCAAGTAAGTGAAACCATATCATAATTGACTTTCTCTGCTGATACCTTATAATCGGCATAATTTCCTCCACTTCATTCCATGTTGAATAAAAAATGGGGTATTTCTCCTGTGTAATATTCCATTGTATATATGGACCACATCTTCTTTATCCATTTGTCTGTTGAAGGCCACCTTGACTCTTTCTACAGTTTGGCCATTGTTCTCATTGCTGCTATGAACACTGAGGTCCATATGACCCTCTTTTATTTTTATTTTTTTCATTACATCTGTAGCTTTGTTGTAAATAACTAGTAGTGCAGTTGCAGGGTCAGAAAGTAGCTCTATTTTTAATATTATGAAGCATCTCCACACTGTTTTCCAAAGTGGCTGCACCAACTGGCATTCCCATCAACATTATAAGAGGGCTTCCTGTTCTCCACATCCTCTACAGTATTTAGTGTTTCTTGCCTTGTTGTTGTCATTTTAAATGGTAAAACGTGGTATCCCAATGTGGTTTTGATGTTAATTTCCCGCATGGCTAATGATGAGGAACATGTTCTCATGTTTCTGTTAGCCATTTGTTTGTCTCCTTTGGAGAAGTGTTTGTTCATGTTTTCTGCCCTTTTTTTGTCTTGATGATCTGTTTTCTTGGAATGGAGTTTGAGAAGCTCTTTATAGATCTCGATACTAGCCCTTTGTCTGTGGTGTCATTTGCAAATATCTTGCCCCATCCCATGGGGCTTTCAGGACCCTCTTTGTTTTTTTGAGTGTTTCCTTTGTGGTGTAGAAGCTTTTTATCTTGATGATGACCCAAATGTTCATTTTCACTTTTCTTTCCCTTCCCTTGAAGATGCGTCTTGAGAGATGTTGCTATGGCTGATATTGAAAGGGTTACTGCCTGTGTTCTCCTCCAGGATTTTGATGTGTTCCTGTCTCCCATTGAGGTCATTCATGAATTTTGAGTTTATTTTTGTGTATGGGGAAAGAGAATGGACGAGTTTCACTCTTCTGAACAGAGCTGTCCAATTTTCCCAACACCATTAATTGAGGAGACTCTCCTTTTTTCCACTGGATATTTTCCCTGCTTTGTCCAATATTAGTTGACCATAGAGTTAAGCATCCATATCTGCACTCTCTATACTCTTCCATTGATCTATATGTCTGTTTTCATGCCAGTACCACACTGTTGTAGTGATCACAGTTTGTAATACTTTGGAAGAAACCTAACCAAAGAGGTAAAGGATCTATACTTAAGGAACTACTCAACACTCATGAAAGAAAATAAAGAAGACAGAAAAAGATGGAAAAAACCTTCCATGCTCTTGGATTAGAAGAATAAACATTGATAAAATATCTATGCTGCCCGGAGCAACCTATGCTTTCAATCCCATATGGATGAAAATACCATTGGCATTTTCCAAAGTGCTGGAACAAGCACTCCTAAAATGTGCAAGGAACCAGAAAAGACCCCGAATCTCCAACGAAATATGGAAAAAAGAAAATAAAGCTGGGGGCATCTCATTGTTTGATTTCAAGTTTTATTACAAAGCTGTGATCAACCAGTATGCGATGTATTCTGCAGAAGATTATGTTTGTACTTGACAATGATGGCGTTCTGTGGTTTTAGGACTGAATGTTCTGTTTTTATCTTTGAAGTTGAACTGTTCCAGGGTATCATTCAAAGCTCTTGTTTCTTTTTGAACAATCTTCTACTTAGGAGATCTATTTCTGTGAGTGGGGTATTGGGGTCTCTACCTATTCATGTATCATTATTATGAATAAGATTATTTTGTTTAATAGTTGGCTTATGTAGTTGGCTGCTCCCATGTTCGGGGCATAGATATTTACAGTTGCTAGATTTTGGTGTTGGATAGACCTTTGAGGTCTGATATTGTATCCCTCTACACCTTTTACTACAGTCTTTGGTTTATAATCTAACTTCTCTAACTTCTAGCTTTCTTTTGGGGTCCTTTAGAATGAGGAATAGTTCTCCATCCCCTCACTTTCAGTCTGGAGGTGACTTTAGGTTCAAAATGAGTGCCTTGTATACAACTTATGGATGGGTCCTGTCTTTTTATTCACATCTGAAACCCTATGACATTTCATGGGAGCATGTAGACTGTTTATGATTTCAGTAACTATCTACACGTAGGACATTCTTGCCACCATGTTGCCTGTGAAGTCCTGGTTTCAATAGATTGTGTCTATAAATTTCTGGTCTGTATTACCCTTGGGGTCTTTTTTCATTCATAGAATCTACCTTCATATTTTTGCAGGGCTGGCTTGGTGGTCACATATTCGTTCAGTTGCTCTGAGTCCTGGAAGGTCCTTGTCTCTCCATCCATTCTGAATGACAGCCTTGATGGATAATATATTTTTGGTTGAATGATCTTCTCATATAGTACACTGACTATGCTTGCCAACCCTTTCTAGCTTGTCAGGGTTTTTGTGGACAGGTCTGCTGTTATTCTAATGTTCCTCCAACTGTTCATAATACATCTCTTCTCCCTAGCAGCTATCAAGATAGCTTCGTTGACTCTAAGATTTGCAAGTTTCATTATTATATGCCAGGATGTTGGTCCATTTTTATTGATATTTGGAGGGATCCTCTCTGCCTCATGGAGAGGAATGCTTGTTTCCTTCCCCAACTTAGGGAAGTTCTCTGCTATGATTTGCTCAAATATACCTTCTAGTTTCTCCAAATTGGACCATTTTATGGCATCTTTGTTCTTTCTAAGTCTGTTCTCATGAGCTTCTAGCTGTTTGTCCCTATAATCCTCAGCTTCCTTTCTTTCTATCAGCTTATCTCCTCATTCACAAATTCGTTTTTCTACTCTTTTACCCTGGCTGTTTGAGTTTCCAGTTTTGACTGCATCTCATTCATAGCCTTTTTAATATCATCCCAATTAGATCTCATTTCTGCCCTTCTAGATTTTATGTTGTCTCTAATGCTTTTTTCAAGCCTAGTTATTGACTTCGTGACTGCTACCTCAAATTCCATCTCTGATATTTTGCTATATCTATGCCCATTAAATCTGCAGTAGGGACCACTGTCTCTCATTCTTCTCTTGGTTGTGCTTTCCTTCCCCTTGTCATTCTGCTGAAGGCTGGTTGAGGGAGTACACAGAGTCCAAAATATCAATCACAACACAAGCAAAGTGCATCTATGAAAAATGCAAAGTGGTCAGAAGCTAACACCAATACACCATCAAAGCCATCACGATCCAAAACGATACAAAAGAGAGAACAGAGGAACAAGAAAAAAAAAAAAAAAAAAGAGGGAGTGAGGTGAGAAATTATAATCTCTCAGGGTGGAAATAGCAGGGTTATTTGCCAGTTCCTGCTTGATTTTTGATATTAAATGTCACCGTATACCAAATTTGCAAAAAAGCCAGAAGTTAGATATACAGCAAGATAAAGTTGAAAAGAGTGAAACCTGGGCTGGTATAGGGCATAACACTAAAAGCCATATATGTCAAAAATAAAATAAAATGTAAGGAGGGAGGGGCAAGATGACAGAGAAGTAGGAGACTGTGTTCCAACTGGTCCCCTTAATTGAGCTAAATATCTACAAGAACACACTGAACACGCATGAAATCAGCCTGAGATGTAAGATTATACACTTCTGGATCTCTACAGGGGCAGGAGATCCTCAGGGGAGAGGTACAGACTTTAGCTTAAGGTCTAATTTATCTGATATGAAAATCACATGAGAGCACTCAGACTGATATTGGAGGGAATATCAGAAGAGTAAGGGAACCACCAGAAGTGACCCACTGGAAAGTAATGCTCCCATATGAATGTGCCCTGCCCTTGAGGACCAGCGTGAACTTGGAGTCTAGTTAAAAGCACTCAAAAAGAACAAAGGGTCTTAAGGGGTATTTGTTGGAATTGGGCAGCCCCTGGCTTGATATATTCAGCTCTACATCCTCTCAATCACCACTCACCAAAATAGGAGGAGGAACACCCAAGAGATGAAAAATTCAGAGACTGTGATCTCTGCCACAGAACTATTAATTACGGACATAAACAATATGTCAGAAAAGGAATTCAGAGTAACAATTATCCAGGCAATGATTAGGCTGGAGAATACCCTTAGTGACAAATTAGAAACTCTAAATATGGAAGTGAGGGCTGATCTTGCAATACTAAAAAATTCTATTAATGAGATCCAATTAATCAAAATAGTTTAACACCTAGGACAACCGAGACAGAAGAAAGAATTAGTGATAAAAGACAAACTGATAGGAAAGTCGGATCAGGTGGAGGCCTGGAACAAATAGCTTAGAAGCCATGTAAACAGAATTAGGGAAATAAATGATGCCAGGAAACATTCCAACATCAGAATTATTGGGATCCCTTAGGGGGTGGAGAAAGAGAGGAAGACTAGAAGATAGAGTTGAACAAATTCTGGATGAAAATTTCCCCAGTCTGGGCAATGGAACAAGTGTCCAAATCCTTGAGGCAGAAAGACACCCCCCAAGATCAATGAGTCTAGAAAGTCCTCCAGCACTTAATTGTGAAATTCATTATCATAATTTTAGACAGGAGGTCTTAAGGGCAGCTAGTGGGTAAAGATTCTTTATATGGAGAGGAAGAAGAATCAGAATAATGTCAGACCTATCCACAGAAGCCTGGCAAGTCAGAAGGCCCTGGCAAGACATATTCAGGGCACTAAATGAGAACAGACATGCAGGCAAGAATTCTTTATCCAGCAAGGCTGACATTCAGAATGGATGGGGAGATAAAGAGTTTTCAAGACTGGCAAGGTTTAAAAAATTATGTGACCCCCAAGCTGGCACTACAGGAAATATTAAGGGGGGTTCTTTAAAATATGAAAGAATGCAAGAGTGACATAGAACAGAAATTTGCAGAGACAATCTACATAAAGAAGGATTTACAGGCAACAGGATGTCAATAAAAACTTATCTTTCAATAACTACTCTCAACTTGAATGGCCTACAAGCTCCCATAAACCCACACAGGGTACAGACTGTCCATGTGCTCTCTACAAGGGACACATATGGTACCTCAAGATACATCCAGATGGCAAGTGAAGGGATGGAGAACCATCTTCCATTTTAAGGTGCCTGAAAAGAAAGTTGGGGTTGTGATTTTCATATCAGATAAATTAGATCTTAAGCTAAAGTCTGTAGTCAGAGATACAGAAGGACACTACATCATTCTTAAAAGGTATATCCTCCACGAAGATCTAACAACTGTAAATATCTATGCCCCCAGCATGGGAGAGAACAGCTACATAAACCAACTCTTAATCAAAATAGAGCCATATTGATATGAATACTTTAATTGTAGGGGATCTTAATGCACCACTCTCATCAGTAGACAGATCATCTAAGCAGAAAATCAACACAGAAACAAGATCTTTGAATGATATATTAGACCAGATGGTGCTCATAGATATATACAGAACATTCCACCCTCAAACAACAGAATATACTTCTTCAGCACACCTGATACTTTCCTCAGAATAGATCACATACTAGGTTACATGTCAGGGCTCAACTGTGACCAAAAGATTGAGAATATTCCCTACATATTCTCGGACCACAATGAACTCACCCACAAGAAAACGTTTGGAAGGAATTCAAACACTTGGAAACTAAGGACTATCCTTCTCAAGAATATTTGGATTAACCAGAAAATCAAAGAAAAACTTCAAGAATTCATGGAAACCAATGGGAATGAAGACAAATCAGTCTAAAACCTATGGGATATGGCAAAGGCAGTCCTTAGTACTAAGTGCTAAGGGGGAAATACGTAGCTGTCCAAGCCCACTCAAAAAAAAAAAAAAAAAAAAAAAGAAAGAAAAAGAAAGAAAAAGAAAAAAAAAAAAAAGAAAGAAAAGAAAAGAAAAACCCCAAATACACCAACACCCTTTACACCTTAAAGAGCTGGAAAATTAACAACAAATTATGCCAAACACATGCAAAGTCAGGGAACGAATCAAGATTAAAGCAGAGATCAATGAGTTAAAAACTAGAGATACAGTAGAACACATCGGTGAAACTAGAACCTACTTTTTTGAAAGAAATAATAAGATTGATAAACCACTGGCCAAACTATTCCAAAATAAAAGAGAGAGGTCCCATATTATTAAATGTATGAATGAAAGAGGAGAGATCACGACTAACACCAATGAAATAGAAACAAACATCAGAAATTATGATCAACAAATATATGCCAATAAGTTAAGCAACCTAGAAGAAATGGAAAATTACTCAGCCTTAGAAAAGGATGGGATTTTTGTCCTTTGGAGCATGGATGGACCCAGAGGGCATACACTAAAGCGAAATAGGAAAGACAGGAAGGACAAACACTATAGGATTTCACTCCTGTCTGAATTCTGAAAAGGAAAACAAATGAATAAACGAACAAAAAGCAGAATCAGAATGTCAATATGGATAACAAAGAGATAGTTCTCATAAAGGAGGTAAAGGAGGCATGGAACAAATAGGTGAAGGGGTGTAGTAGACACAGTCTTCCCACTGTGGGTTGAATGAGCCATGGGGATGAAAGGCACAACAGGGAATATGATCAGTTGTATTGGGATAGTGACTCTGGTGATGGATGGGAGCTACATTTGTGGTCGTTATAAGGTAAAAACTTATCCAATAATTATAATGTTCACCTGAAGTTAATAACCTACTGTGTGTCAACTATGTTTCAAAAAAATAATAATGAGTGAGAAAGTATACATATATAACAGGAATGGGTTTGCCTGAGAGTGACAGAAACCCAAAGGCAATCCAGCTGGAATTATCCTCACTACACAAGTCTAAGTGTGAAAGGTAACTAGTCTCCTGGAGAGACCCCACTCTTCACTTCTGTGGTAATTAACATCTAGTTCACTTCTTTGCAGATTTCTGTTTCGGCTTCTGTTTCCAGCTTTTTCCTGTGTGTCCCTTTGGTTGGTGTTCAGTCCAAGGCCACATTCTCTTCCTCTTTTCATGGTCCACACAGGGAAGCCCTTCTACTACTGTTTTCTGAAATTACCTCCCTGCTCTTCTTCTTCTTCTCTTCCCTGTGCTCTAGAGCCTGTGTATCTGCATGGGGATGAGACAGTTCCATCTGGCAGCTCACTCTTTCAACAAGTAATTTATGGGAGTTTCCTATGTGCTGGTGGGGAAGAGCTATGGAATGTTCCTAAAACACACTATTTTTCTTTTAAGTTTCAGGGGTACAATTTAATGATGACTCAGTAGCATATAATACCTAGTGCTCATTTCATCAAATGCCCTCCATAAGGCCCATCCCGCAGTTACCCCATATCCCAGCTACCTCCTCTCCAGCAACCCTCAGTTTGTTTCTTAGTGTTGAGTTTCTTATGGTTTGCCTCCCTCTCTATATGCATCTTGTTATATTTTTTTCCCTTCCCCTATGTTCACTGGTTTTGTTTCTTATATTAAGCTTATGGGAGAAATCATATGGCATTTGGCTTTCTGTGAGTGACTTCTTTCCCTTATCATTATGCCCTCTAGTTCCGTCCTCATCCTTACAAATGAGAAGATTTCAGTTTTTTAGTCACCGAGTAATATTCCGTTGTATCTGGGTACCACATCTTCTTTATCCAGACTTTAAAAAATGTTCTAATTTTGCACCCAGCTGTTTATAATACTTTGCAATGTCTTCCGTAAGCAGACTCCCTCCACTCCACGATATCCTCAGCTATACCACACCAGATTCAAGTCTCCATCCTCCTGCTTTCCAAATGGTGGTCATTTTCCTTCTTGTAGCCTTGTAGCATGTATTTATTTATTTGTTTATTTATTTATTTACATTTATTTTTGCCTTGCAGCATTTATAAGATCACACCTTTGGTTGACTTCTTGAGTGTTCAGAATGATTTGATATGTTTGTACTTGTATTTGAGGGAGGAGAAAAATATAATTCTTCCAACCAGAATTTTCTGGTTGGACATGAAGACAGCGAACCTGGTGACAGGGTGGATTTTGTTGTCCCCCTTCTATGAGAGCTGAATGCCACTAGGATATTGGCAAACAGATACTTACTGGTGACACAGCTTCATCCCTTCCAGGTTGAGGTTTACTGTGAGAGGATGTACTAAACATAATGCCTACCATTTTCTCCACTTATATTTAAGCTTTGATGGATGAGCTGAGAGTAACATATTCTCTATCGCCATGTTGTCTGACATACATACAACTATGACTTTTCATGGGGTATAATGGCCCATGTATGCATTAATATCCATGTCAAGTGCTTTAAATCAATAGTGCCTCTGTGTGGCACATTTACCTTTGTAGCGTTTGAGTCTTTCAGCCTCACTATGACCATCATTATAAATACAACCCAAATATTAATTGTAATTCATTTTGAATTACAGTTTACCTCTTTCCCTTTCAAACATGGTTTCCAGGTGATGAAATGAGTCAGGGGTGTCACTAAGAAAGCCATCAGTAATTGGGCAGCTGACCTACCTGTTTATTCATCACCAGAATGAAGTCAATCTGAGAAATGCCTGGTGATTGGCCAGGCCATAGTGCTGACATCACATGGTGACATCACTAAAAGAAGTCATGGTGATGTCCCGGGGCAGTTATAAAAGCTTGGCAACAGCCCAGGCTGCAGTGAGGAGAGATGTGGTGGTTCAGTCACAGTTCTTCCTGCTCTTCCTCGACATCTCTGCTCTGTTCCCTGCCCCTGCCCATGTCAAGCGCTCTGCCCACTCCTTGAGTTCTGGGCCTCTCTCCAATACTCTACACATCACTTTCATGTTAGTACCTACGTTTTTGCCCCTCTGTGGTCTAATGAGTCCTTGAACACATACACAGTGACTCTTAGACCCATTTCACATGATGAGGCTGGACCTGGTCCTCAGGGAAGCATTCTCATTTGGCAGGTAGGAGTGGGACTTGTTATCAGAATTCCACAGATTCTCAGCCAGCTGGGTATCACACCTCTGGGGTCACTGATGTGTTCAGTACAGGAAAGCTGAGTTCATGTCCTGAGGGAACACTGGGCACACTACTACTCTGGAGCCCTCCAGCCTGGCTCATCACAGGGCATGTGAATGCTCTGAACATCCAGCTGACCCAGATGTGCACAATGTGTGGAATGTCTGGAGACACCAGGCAGAGAGGGAATTTTACAAAACAAGTAGCTACTGGGAAAAGGAATCACCACATCTCTGTATGCAGTGTTAGTCATTGGAACGCTGGACCTCAGTCTATGGACTGTCTGAAACAGCTCAGCAGTAGACAAAATAATTCCCCAGACACCTGACTAACCCAGAGCCCACAGACCATCAACCCTGAAAAACAGCCTAACAAAGAGAAATTCAGACCTTAGAAGAGAGCATCTGCCAGGAACCCAAGGACTGGGACCTTCTGATCCCATTTGACACTAGGTAGATGAATCGCACAGAACTGGGTGGATAAGGAGCCTCCATAGCTCATGTTGGCCAGCCCAGTGCAGCACAAGGAAAGTAAGCCCAGATATTAGGCTTGCCAAGTGCCAAGAAACCATGAGTAGAGCATCCCAGCTCTGTATCGGGAAAATGATTCAACTCAACAGAAGAATTACCATGGGCCTTTGGACCCAATGTACAAAAATTCAGCTCCCCACTAGGCCAAGCATGCACCTGGACAGCAGACTCACCATGTGCCCTTGGACCTTGAGACAAATAAATGGGCCCTGGGCTAGGCCAAGCAGACACCCAGACAGGAGGCTCAACATGTGCCCTTGGACCTCAAGACAAACAAGTCAGCTCATAGCTTGGTCATGGATGCACATTGTCAGCAGGCTCATCATATGTCCGTGGATGTGGAGACCAGAAACTGATCTGTCTGCTAAGTTAATCATTCTTCTTGGCAGTGGGATAAGGATGTGCCCTAGGACCTGTAGACAAACAATACAGCTCTGTGACAATCCAAGCAGGAAACTTCACGGCTGGCTCAACATGTTCCCATGGACCTGGAAACCATAAATTCAGGTCTCTACTAGGCCAAGAAGGCACCTGGCCAGCAGGCTCACCATGTGCCCTTGGACCTCGAGACCAAGGACTCACCTCTCTCTTAGGTCAAGTAGCCACTTGGAGAGCAGGCTTACCATGAGACCACGGACCTGGCGAGGGTTCCTCCAATAGAGGAACCTTCGGCTAGGCCAGGCACGTACTTTGAAAGGGAGATCACCATGTACCCTTGGACCTGGCAACTAACAACACAGGACTTTGCTAGGCCAAGAGGGCACCTGGATAACAAGCTCACCATCTGTTCTTTAACAGCAATAAGAAACACACAGTTCTGCACCAGACCAAGCAGACGAATAGACAGTGAGCTCACCATGTGCCCTTGGACCAGGAGACCAAAAAATGAGCTGTCTAATAGGCAGAGCAGACACCTGGGCAGCAGGCTCACCATGTGCCCTTGGACCTGGAGACAAACTCAGCTGTCCGATTTGCCAAGTAGACACCTGGCAAGCAGGCACACCATGGGCCATTGGACCTCAAAACCAACAACTCAGCTCTGTGCTCAAGTAACTAGGAATGTTGATAGCAGGCTTACCATGGGCACTTGGGCCAGTAGACCAAAAATATCAGCTCTATGATAGGCTAAGCAGGCATGATGAATGTGGTTTCACCATATACCCTTGGATCTGGAGACCAAGAACTGAGCTGTCTGATAGACCTAACAGCACCTGGATGGCAGTTTCACTGTGTGCCCTTGGATCTGGAGACCAAAAATGCACCTCTACACCTGGACAAGAAGGCATCTGAACAGCAAGTCCAGCATGTTTCCTTGGGCACAGATCCTTCCTTCTCCCCAGAGTACAGGACACTCAAACACTGGGCTTTCTAGCTGGCATCGGATTAGAAGACCTCCAAATATGCTCAGCATTGCATCAATTTATCCAATGCAGCCATGGAGACCTGAGAGCCTCCAAACCATGAGCCCTCCATCCCAGGATAGAATGGGACTAAGAAGCCACTGGGACACCAACTTGACCCAGAAATCTATGCTGCATGTTTTTCACCTCTGCAGAGAAGTCAGCATTCGAGTCTCTTCTCAGTTTGGACTTACTTCAGCCTGAGGTCCTTGTGACCTGCTATCTGTGCATTATTCATTTTGGGGGTAATACTCCTCCTGAGAAGAAAATTACAACATGCCCTAGGAGATGAAACAGTCCATGGTTTGAAGTACTTTGTATTCTAACTTATGGCAGGAAATGAAGGGAGGTAATGGGAGGAAGTTGTGGAGGAGACCCAGGCCCCGAACACTGTGGAGTCATTGGCTGAAATTCTCCAGTTGAAGGAGAAGTGTTAAATCCTCAAGGGAGAGACAGAGGCCTTAAAGCAAGAAGCCAAGGAGTGCACAGAGAAGCAAGCTCAGCTCCACGAGGTGGATATTTTCTTCATTCAAATGAAGGTCTTATTAGATGTTTTTGCCTTACACACAGAGCCCAAGGGTTAATGTCTGTACACCCATGCACTATGGCATAGAAGGGGAGATGGGAAGTAGATGTTCATCTCCCTGATTGATGGTAAGGTATGAATTTGAATTTTATACAAATAAACCATTTAAAATTTTAAAAATAAAAAAAAAACCACCCTCAAATCGATTATTTCTAAATAACTGATTTACAAGGAACAACCCCTGGGTGATTGTAAAGGGCAGACTATCCGAGAGTCACTACTATCCCTTATGATCCATCACATTCTCCTGAGGTTGGGGTCTCTATGGCTGTGAGAATATGTCAGTTACGTATGCAGGGTTGACATTGATGATAACACGTCTGTCCTCATCAACACTTTCACACAAACTGATCTCTAGAGTGAAAGCAGAGGACCTAAGTTCAGCGGCAATGGAAGGAATAGAGAATCCGTGTGTCTGTTCACACATATTTCTGCCTAAAGCACTGGCAGAGAGCAGTTTTTCAGATTTTTGCTAAGTTGGAGGTTGGCCCTGATGTAATTGTTTCAGACTGTGGGCAGGAAAACAGTTTTTGGTCCAGGACAGATTCATCTGTGATGCAGCCCTTGGAAGAAGAAATGTGGCAAGACCAGGCCAGAAGGGTATGGTGACTCCAGAGGCAGGGGATGTTTCCTTGTCTCTGGGCAAGAAGGATTGGGATCAGAGCAAGAGGCAGAATGGTATGAGCGGCCAGGCTGGTGAGCTCCCTTCTGACCAAAGAAACACTGCAGAAATTGGGGAGACATGTGGGATTCACATTGGGTGCTTTAGGTGCATGAGTGTTTTCACAGAGTAAGGCACAGTGGGACAGACATGGAACAGGTGCACCTTGGAGACTGTAGGGTTGGCTTGGGTATGAATAATGGGGCCACTTCCAAGAGGCAGTGTTGACCTTCTGATAAATTGGATACTGGATGTCAGAATGGAGTTGGAAGGTAAGATTCCTGGCTGGGGCCTCCTGGGCTATGGTCCATCTTATCTCCAGGGATGTGGAGTAGGACTGCAGATGGGGTGCAGTGATCTGGTGTCTACATTTGACTCCAACTGAAATTGTAGGGGAAGTGCTTAGAGCTGTGGCTCCTGGGTTGAGCTCAGTAATGACAGTGTACTCATAGCACCTGGGCATAAAAAGATGGGACCCATGAGGAGGTTTCCTCTTGGGATCGAAATGAACTTCAAGGGAACTTGGAAAGTGGGACGCTTATAACCATAAGATGGATGATTTCTGAGCTGAGTTGAAGTTGCTGTTTCCAGGAGCCCATGTGGAGGCTGGGAGAGTCCAGATCACTTAATTGTAAGGGTGATATGGGCTCCTTATGTGATCCGAGCACTCGGAGACTCCTGGGATTAGCTGCTCAGACCATGCTCACCATTCCTTTGATTCCAGAAACATCAGGCCCCTGGGTGGTCTGGAACCCTAGAGCTGCTCACCCCTTCAGTCCCCATTCCTTCATATGGAAAATGAGGGCAACTTTTGTAGGAGGTGATTGTGTGAGCAGGAGGCAGGAGAAGTCAGGTATGGAGAGGGGATCTACATGGGCAGGGACAGATGCAGTCTAGAGGAAGGAGGGAACATGGAGTGGTAGACTGTGAACCAGGTCCTTGTCCCGTCCTTTTCACCCCAGAAGCAAAATTTTAGCTGTGGCAAGGTAGTGTGTGAGATGACTGTCCCATATCCAGCCTTCGCTGCCCCTTTGGGCTATAGGGCATCAAAGGACAGCATCTGCCAAGTCAGAGACCAGCTCCAGACCCATCCTGCCTCCTTCACTATTGCTTGATACCCACACCTTAAGGTTCTGGGGCCTTTAGGGACATTTGGCACTCCAGTGATGCAGGGTGGGACTGCTAGACTTAAGGGTGTACCGACAGGTAGAACACTACTACAGATAGGAAGGGAGGTAGAGAAGTAGATTTATAGATACCAGAAGCCTCAGGTATTTCAGAAGTTCCTTTCACAGAGCAATCTTCATCCATTTTGGCTGCTTCCATTCTTTTCAGCAGTTACAATTGAATTTGAAGTGAAAAACTGTGCACCATGTTTCATGGCATCTCAAATTTTCATTCTCTGGGTCCAAGAGAGTGCCGGCTAGGTTATAGGGTTTGGTTTTGCTTCTGTAGATCCTATCAAATGGTCTTACCAGAATGACTCTTTCATTTATGTTTCCACCTTCAATGTAGGCGAGCTGGCTCTTTCCAACATTTGATATTTGTCCTGTGTTTTATATTAACCAGCTATACTAAAAGGCGGGTAATATTGATAACTCAGTCAGGTTTTCATTTACTTTTTTTCTCATGGCTAGATAATTTGAACATGTTTTTTTCTTATGCATATTTGCCATCTGCATGTTCTTTCAGATGTGATGTTTGTTCATGTCTTTCTGTCCATTTTTGTTTAGATAGTTTGGGTTTTTTCCTATTAAATATTGAGAGTTATTTACATGCTTTCTATAGAAATTCTTTGTCAGATATGTGCTTTGCAAATATGTTCACTTAGTCTACATCTTGTATTTTTGTGATCCTAATATGAGCAATATTCTTAGTAGAGGACAAGTTTTCAGTATTGGTAAAGTCCTGTTTATCAAATGTTTTCTTTTATGCAGTGTGCTTTTAGTGCTGTGATTAAGAACCCCCCAATCCCTAGGTCCTGCAGATATTCTCCCGGGCATCCTTTTTAAAGGTTTTATACTTTTATGCTTTATTTTAATTAAATGATGTCATAAATTTGAGTTCGCAGTTTTATAATGGTGGAAGTTAGGTATAGGTATGTTGAATTGCTTTGTTTTTGTTTCCATGCCAGTGGGTGTTTAATGGCTCTGAAAATTTTTGTTAAAAAAACCTGTCCTGGGGCACGTGGATGGGTAAGTGTGTTAAGCCACTGCCTTCAGCTCGGGTCATGATCTCAGGGTCCTGGGATTAAGCCCCACATCGGGCTCTCTGCTCAGTGGGGAGCCTGCTTCGCCCTGCATCTCTGAATACTTGTGATCTCTCTCTCTCTCTGTCAAATAATTTTTTTTAATTTTATTTTTTTATTTCTTTTCAGCATAACAGAATTCATTGTTTTTGCACCACACCCAGTGCTATATGCAATAGGTGCCCTCCTTAATACCCGCTACCTGACTCCCCCAAGCTCCTGCAGCCCGCTCCTTCAAAACCCTCAGGTTGTTTTTCAGAGTCCATAGTCTCTCATTGTTCACCTCCCCCTCCAATTTCCCTCAACTCCCATCTCTTCTCCATCTCCCTATGTCCTCCATGTTATTTGTTATGCTCCACAAATAAGTGAAACCATATGATACTTGACTCTCTCTGCTTGACTTATTTCACTCAGCATAATCTTCTCCAGTCCAGTCCATGTTGCTACAAAAGTTGGGTATTCAACCTTTCTGTTGGAGGTATAATACTCCATAGTGTATATGGACCACATTTTCCTTATCCATTCATCCGTTGAAGGGCATCTTGGTTCTTTCCGCAGTTTGGCGACCATGGCCATTGCTGCTATAAATATTGGGGTACAGATGGCTCTTCTATTCACTACATCTGTATCTTTGTGGTAAATACCCAGTAGTGCAATGGCAGGGTCATAGGGAAGCTCTATTTTTAATTTCTTGAGGAATCTCCAAACTGTTTTCAAAAGTGGCTGCACCAACTTGCATTCCTACCAACAGTGTAAGAAGGTTCCCCTTTCTCCATATCCTCTCCAACACACGTTGTTTCCTGTCTTGCTAACTTTGGCCATTTCAACTAGTGTAAGGTGGTATCTCAATGTGGTTCTTGGTCTCTTGTTTTTTGGGAGGTTTTTGATCACTGCTTCAATCTCATTACTAGATATCGGTCTATTCAGGTTGTCAAATTCTTCCTGGTTCAATTTTGAGAGTTTATAGTTTTCCAGGAATGCATCCATTTCATCTAGGTTGCTTAATTTATTGGCATATAACTGTTGATAATAACTTCTGATGATTGTTTCTACTTCCTTGGTGTTAGTTGTGATCTCTCCCTTTTCATTCATAATTTTATTAATTTGGGCTTTGCCTCTTTTCTTTTGGATTAGTGTGGCCAATGGTTTATCGATCTTATGGATTCTTTCAAAAAAAAAAAAAAAACAGCTTCTAGATTCATTGATACATTCTACTGTATCTCTAGTTTCCACCTCATTGATCTCTGCTCTAATCTTGATTATTTCCCTTCTTATGTGTGGAGTTGGTTTAATTTGTTGTTGATTCTCCAGTTCTTTTAGGTGTAGGGACAGCTGGTGTATAATGGATTTTTCAATTTTTTTTGAGGGACGCTTGGATGGCTATGTATTTTCCCCTTAGGACCGCCTTTGCTGTATCCCATAGGTTTTGGACCAAAGTGTCTTCATTCTCATTGGTTTCCATGAATTGTTTAAGCTCTTCTTTGATCTCCTGGTTGGTCCAAGCATTCTTAAGCAAAGGGGTCTTTAGCTTCTAGGTGTTTGAATTCCTTCCAAACTATTCCTTGTGATTGAGCTCCAGTTTCAAAGCATTGTGATCTGAGAATATGCAGGGAATAATCTCGGTCTTTTGGTATGGGTTGAGTCCTGATTTGTGATCCAGTATGTGGTCTATTCTGGAGAAGGTGCCATGTGCACTTGAGAAGGATGAGTATTCTGTTGTTTTAGGGTGGAATATTCTGTATATATCTATGAGGCCCATCTGGTCCAATGTGTCATTCAATGCTCTGGTTTCTTTATTGATTTTCTGCTTGGATTATCTGTCCTTTAATGAGAGAGGCATTTTAAGATCTCCTACTATTAATGTATTTATATCAATATGACTCTTTATCTTGATTAATAGTATTCTTATGTAATTGGATGCTCCCATATTGGGTGCATAGATATTTACAATTGCTAAATCTTCTTGATGGATAGTCCCTTTAAGAATGATGTAGTGTCCTTCTGTATCTCTGACTACAGTCTTTAGTTTAAAACCTAATTTATCTGATATGAGAATCGCTACCCTAGCCTTCTTTTGAGGTCTATTAGCATGAAAGATGCTTCTACATCCCTTCAGGGTCCTGTCATTTTATCCAGTCTGCAACCCTGTGTCATTTAGGCCATTCACATTGAGAGTGATTATTGATAGATATGTTTTTATTGACATCATGTTACCTTTGAAGTTTTTCTTTCTGTAGATTGTCTCTATATTTCTGTTCAATGCTATTCTTAGGATTTTTCCTCTTTTATAGAACCCCCCTTAGTATTTCCTGCAGGGTCGGCTTGGTGGTTGCATACTCTTTTAAGCCTTGCCAGTCTTGGAAACTCTTTATCTCTCCATCCATTTTGAATGTCAGTCTTGCTGGGTAAAGTATTCTTGGCTGCATGTTCTTCTCATTTAGTGCCCTGAATATGTCTTGCCAGTCCTTTCTGGCTTTCAGGTTTCTGTGGACAGGTCTGACATTATTCTGATGGGCTTTCCTCTGTACGTAAGGAACTTCTTTGTCCTAGCTGCCTTCAAGAGGGCCTGCCTACAATTATAATCCTTCATTCTTACTATTAGGTGTCTCAAGGACTTTCGAGAATCTATAATCTTGAGGGGGGAGACCGTTCTGCCTCTAGTACATGAACGCTGGTTCCATTTGCGAGATTGGGAAAATTTTCATGAAGAACGTGTTCCACTATATCTTCTAGACTTCTTTCTTTCTCCTTCCCTTCAGGGATTCCAATAATTCTGATGTTGGAACGTTTCATGGCATCATTTATTTCCCTGATTCTGTTTTCGTGGCTTCTAAGCTGTTTGTTCCAGGCTTCCTCCTGATCCTTTCTCTCTATCTGTTTGTCCTCCAGATCATTAATTCTATCTTCTGTCTAAGTTACCCTTACTTTTAGAGAATTTAGATTAGATTGGAATTAATTAAAAGCATTTTGAATATCATCCCTGGTGGCTTTCAGTTCTTCCCTAACATTGTGAACATCATCCCTGGTGGCTTTAAGTTATGCCCTAATCAATTCCGTTTGGTCATCAATGACTTTCTCCAACCTAGCTATTTCTTGGATAATTGTTAGCCTGAATTCCCTTTCTGACATATTTTCTATGTCGATAGCCATTAGCTCTGTTACAGAAGGCCCATCCTCTGAATTTTTCTTCTGTTGGGCATTCCTCCTCCTAGTCATTTTGGTGAGAGATGGCTGAACAGATGTAGCTGGATGTATCAACTTTGGTGCAGTATAGATGAGAGAAAAAAAGAAAATAAAAAGAGAATATAAGACAGGAAAAAAAGGAAGATAAAAGAGAAGATTCAGCCCAAATGGGCCCCAAAGTAAGATTTTTGAAATATACAAACAAAAACAGACAAACAAAAAGACTGATATATATATATATATATATATATATATGTATATATATATATATATATATATATATAAAAGCAAAAAAAAAAAAAGAACCTCGTCAAAAAGAACCCCAAGTATAAGATTTATATACTAACTATCAGGACAAACACAAATACAAAGAAACACTGGTGGAAGAAAAAGATGGGAGAGTGGTTGTAAACTCTCAGTGTGGTAGAGGAAGTATATTTAGATTCTTTCTGGATGTATCTTTATATCTTTGTTAAAGGACTCAACTTTCCTAAAATAAAGGGGGATTAAAAATTGGTTTACCTATAGGGTTGGCATTGATTGGGGAAAGGGGGTTACCTTGATGTTTAACTCTATATGAATATTAAAAAAATAAAAAGAAAAAATAATAAACTAAATTAAACTAAACTAAATAAAATTTCTTAAAAAATTAAAAAATAGAAAAGCAAAAGAAAAACATGGGTATATGTATCAGAAAGCTCAGGTTAACAGGTTATTGTGGAATTTGATGTACTGGACATCTCACTGTGATGGTAAATAGCTTAAAAATTATCTATATGGAAAAAAAAGAATAGTGGGAAATAAATAAAAATAAAAGTTGTATCTATGAAGTATTGG
Organism: Eira barbara; assembly: GCA_020311275.1. Classification (NCBI taxonomy): domain Eukaryota; kingdom Metazoa; phylum Chordata; class Mammalia; order Carnivora; family Mustelidae; genus Eira; species Eira barbara. The sequence goes on from JAHRIG010000178.1 coordinate 66,225, forward strand.
TGGTTGTTCTCTTGTCGCCTTCTTTTTTTCCTTTTTTTTTTTTTTTCTTGGTTGGCTTTCTGGGTGAGAGCATGCCATGTGGGTATTCAGGCAATGTTCCCTGAGTTAAGTCCGCCCGCCCCCCCCCCCCCCCCAAGGGAGTGAGCTCTGAGGAAACCGGTTTTTCAAGCTTTTGTTCTCTGGAGGTTTTTATGTTTGTTTATTTGTTTGTTTGTTTTTTTCTTTTCTCTCAACTTGATGGTTTTTGGAGGTTTAGAGGAAAGTTAACTGTACCCAGACCTCCCTCTCAGAGAGAAGCCTCAGTCTGTTCCCCTCTGGGTGCTCCAGAATACATAAGTTCCCTCTCGGCTGCTGGCAGAGCACATTCTGAGTCACGGTCCCTGGGGATACAGGAACTCCTGCTTGTACCCAAAACCATGACAGAGGAAGCTGTCTGGACAGCTCCAGACTGCCTGAGATGTTCCAAGCAGCAATTGCACACTGAGATTTTCCCTCTTGCCTGGACTGGGTGTGCCTGGTCTCTATGGGTTGGAGAGCACGGGGCTGGTACCTGTGCCCACCTCTCTCAGGGGAGGGCACAGGGCGCAACCCAGGCTCTGATAGCATGGCATGGCACTGGTGTGGGGACTGTAAAAAGGTTGTGCTTCTGTCATCTGGCAAGGCTACAAGCTCCTCACGGGAGCTGGACCACACACGCTCTCAGGTGTGCTGGCAGCTCAGGGATCAATACCTGGTTTCTTCGCTGCACTCTCTCTGGCTCAGCACCAGGGGTGGCTGTCCTGGGTCTGGGGACTTAAGCCCCTGGCCCTAACTGCCCCGATTCCCACAATCTCCCCACTGCAATCCTTTGCTCTTTTTGAGTGCTTTCAACCAGACTCCAAGTTAATGCTGGTCCCCAGACGCAAGGCACTCTCATATTGGGTTATTACTTTCCAATGGGTCGCCTCTGGTGGCTCCCTCCCCCTTTTGTTTGTCTTCCGATATCAGTCCGATGTTCCCACTCCACTTTACCTACCCACTGGCATGTTCTGCCCCTGTAGAGATCCAGACGTGTGTAATTCTGATCTCAGGCTGATTTCATGGGTGATCGGAGTTCTTTGGTAGGTAATCAGCTCACTTTAGGGTACAGGTTGAAACAGCGCCTCCTCCTACTTCCCCACCATCTTGTCTCCAGTTGTATTAGATTTTAATTGTCTTCATCTAATCTTCCAAGTCCTTTCTGAAACCTTGGGAGGTTATTAGGAGCTCATGATAAGTAGCTGGATAACTTCATGTTAAATCTAATACACATAATGGCTTATCATTCATATGTGTGAAAGGGGAGAGTATATCTCAACTAGAAAACTCAATTGGAGAAGATGCCAGGTGGCAGAACAATCAACAAATATCTACTTTAAGTAGAAACCTAACGAAGTGTGTCAGTAGGAATTTTCCGTGTGAGACTAATCACTGGCGTTCAAAAGATATAGTCTCTCCTTTTGTCTGAATAGTTGTGTAAAAACAATGCACTAATTAATATCCTGTTAGTGATGGACTTTTTGTATATCACCAGTATTATGTCAAGATACAGTTCTTCTATTCTTTGCTTCTGAGAATTTTTATTTAAATAATTTTGGATATTTTCAAATACATTTTTGCATCTATTGAGATATTATTAACATATATATGTGTGTGTGCTTTTTGTTTATTATTACATAATAAATTTATTCCTCTAAGGTAATCAGTCATATTAACTGATTTGTGTATGCAGAAATATCCTTGTATTCTAAATGGATATAATCCTTTGAATGTGCTGGGGAATTTAGTTTGCTAATATTTTGTTAAAGAATTTGGATCTATGAAGGAAAGGAGAAGAGAGTTGGGGGAAATCAATGGGAGAGAAGAACAATGAGAGACTGTGGACTCAGAGAAACAAACTGAGGGTTTTGGAGGGTAGTGAGTTGGGGGGTTGGGTGAACCTGGTGGTGGGTATTAAGGAGGGCACATATTGCATGGAACACTGGGTGTGGTACATAAACAATGAATCTTGGAACACTGAAAAAATAAAATAAAGTTTTTTTTTAAAGAGTTTAGATCTATGCAAGTTCTGAAGGAAGAAATGAAAACCAATAAAATAGCAATTGCAGAATTTAATACCAAATTTTCAATAATGTATAACATTCAACAGGAAATCAATAAAGGAACAGTAGATGTAAATAACATTATAGACCATATGAACCAAAAAGACACACACAGATCATTACACATATCAGCAGAATACAAATTCTTCCCAAAGCACAATGGAACTTTCTCCAGAATAGATCCCATGCTATGTTCTAAAACAAACCTTAACAAATCTCGGCCTGAAATCATACCAAGCATCATCTTTATCACAATGGAATAAAATAAGAAACCAATACAGGATGGAAAACCAAATATATGGAATTAAACTAAAGAATCTTGAACAACCAATGATGCAAGAAAATTATAAAATATTTTAAGGTAAAATAAATTAAATTAAAAGGAATCAGCACAGCAAAATTTGTGGGATGCAGCAAAAATAGTTCCAAGAGGGAATTTTACTGCATTATATACCCACATAAAACAGAATTATCTCAAATCAGAAGCCTAAATTTACTACTAAGGGAACTAGGAGATGAACATACTAAACCCTACATTTTCAGAAGGAAAAACATACTGAAGATTAGAGAAAAGATAAATCAAATAAGGAATAGAAAAGAAAAGAAAAGAAAAGAAACTAAGTTTTGGTTTCTAGAATGAAAAAACTAATTTCCAAAACCTTCACCAGACTTAAAAAAAAAAAAAAAAAAGACTCAAACACTAAAATGATAGGCAAAGCAATACAATTGGTGCTACAGAAGTTAAATCACCATGGTACCTCGGTGGCTCTACCAGTTAAGCACTAGCTCTTGGTTTAGGTCGTGATCCTAGGGTCCTGGGATTGACCCTTGCATTGGCTACCCCACTCAGTGGTGAGTCTGCTTCTTCCTCTGCCCCTCCCTTTGCTTATGCTCTCTCTCTATCTCTGGCTCTCTTTCAAATAAACAAATTAAATATTTTTAAATAGAAATTAAAACTACCATAAGAAACTGCTATAATGAATTATATGCCAGCAAATTAGATGATATGGAAAAGAGAGAAATTTCCTAAAACATGCAATGAAGCAAGATAAAATCATGAAGAAAGAGAATATGAGCAGACCAAAAACAAATAGAGATATTGAACTCGTAATAAAAATCTCCCAAAAGTAGGAGAAGTCAAGATGGCGGAGAAGTAGCAGGCTGAGACGACATCTGGTAGCAGGAGATCAGCTAGATAGCTTATCTAACCATTGTGAACACCTACAAATCCAATGGGAAATCAAAGGGAAGAAGAGCAACAATTCTAGAAACAGAAAATCGATCACTTTCTGAAAGGTAGGACCTGCAGAGAAGTGAATCCAAAGCAACGGGAAGACAGACCGTGGGGGGAGGGGCTGGCTCCCAGCAAGTGGCAGAGCAACGGAGCACAAAATCAGGACTTTAAAAAGTCTGCTCCACGGAGGGACATCGCTCCAGAGGCTAAACCGGGGGGAAGACCACGCTGGGTCAGCAGAAACCCAGGTCCCGCGGGGTTAGAGAAGGACTGGGGTGTCAGAGTGCCACAGAACACGCAGGTATTAGAGCGGGGAAGCTGGCTACAGCAACAAAGCTGAGGAGTGAGCTCTCAGCCCGGGGTTACCTTGAGGTGGTCGCAGGCAGAGGGCTTGGAGCGTGGCCAGAGGCCATGGAGACGGAAGTGATCAGGCACTTTTCTCCAAGTGCCAGCAATTGACTGCTTTCCTCCAGGTGTGACCAGAGGCCAGGGAGGCGGGGCGGTTGGGCGCTTTTCTCTGAGGGCGCACTGAAGAGTGGGACCCCAAGCTCTGGCTCCTACCGGCCAAAGATTGGGAGGCCGCCATTATCATTCCTGTCCTCCAGAACTCTACGGAAAGCACTCAGGGAACAAAAGCTCCCAAAAGCAAACCCAAGTGGATTACTTAGTCCGGCCCCTGGCAAGGGCGGTGCAATTCCGCCTGCGGCAAAGACAATTGAGAATCACTACAACAGGACCCTCCTCCAGAAGATCAACAAGAAACCCAGCCAAGAACAACTTCACTCACCAAGGAGAACAGCGGAATTCCAGAGGAAGAGAGAGCAAATCTTATCTGCACAAAATGACAAGGCAGGAAAACTCACCAAAAAAAAAAAAAAAAAAAAAAAAAAAAAGAGACAGTTCGGAAGGCTGGGGACCTAATCAATATGGACATTGGTAATATGATAGATCTAGAGTTCAGAATGACAATTCTCAAGGTTCTAGCCGGGCTCGAAAAAGGCATAGAAGATATTAGAGAAACCCTCTCCGGAGAGATAAAAGCCCTTTCTGGAGAAATAAAAGAACTAAAATCTAACCAAGTTGAAATCAAAAAAGCTATTAATGAGGTGCAATCAAAAATGGAAGCTCTTACTGCTACGGTATATGAGGCAGAAGAAAGAATTAGTGACATAGAAGACCAAATGACAGAGAATAAAGAAGCTGGGCAAAAGAGAGACAAACAAATACTGGAACACGAGGAGAGAATTCGAGAGATAAGCGACACCATAAGATGACACAACATTAGAATAATTGGGATTCCAGAAGAAGAAGAAAGAGAGAGGGGAGCAGAAGGTATATTGGAGACAATTATTGGAGAGAATTTCCCTAATATGGCAAAGGGAACAAACATCAAAATCCAGGAGATGCTAAGAATGCCCCTCAAAATCAATAAAAATAGGTCCACACCTCGTCACCTGATAGTAAAATTTACAAGTTTTAGCGACAAAGAGAAAATCCTGAAAGCAGCCCGGGAAAAGAAGTCTGTAACATACAAGGGTAAAAACATTAGCTTGCCAGCAAACCTATCCACAGAGACCTGGCAGGGCAGAAAGAACTGGCATGATATATTCAGAACACTAAGCGAGAAAAACATGCAGCAAAGAAGACTATATCTGGCTAGGCTATCATTGAAAATAGAAGGAGAGATAAAGAGCTTCCAGGACAAACAAAAGTTGAAAGAATTTGCAAACACCAAACCAGCTCTACAGAAAATATTGAAAGGGGTCCTTTAAGCAAAGAGAGACCCTAAAAGCAGTAGATCAGAAAGAAACAGACACAATATACAGTAACAGTCACCTTACAGGCAATACAATGACACTAAATTCATATCTCTCAATAGTTACCCTGAATGTTAATGGGCTAAATGCCCCAATCAAAAGACACAGGGCATTAGAATGGAAAACAAAACAAAACAAAACAAAACAAAACAAAACAAAAATCACATCAATATGCTGCCTACAAGAAACACATTTTAGATCCAAGGACGCCTCCAGATGTAAAGTGAGGGGGTGGAAAACAATGTACATGCTAATGGACATCAGAAGAAAGCTGGGGTGGCAATCCTTCTATCAGATCAATTAGATTTTAAGCCAAAGACTATAATAAGATATGAGGAAGGACACTATATCATACTCAAAGGGTCTTTCCAACAAGGAGACCTAACAATCTTAAATATTTATGCCCCTAACATGGGAGCAGCCAACTATATAAACCAATTAATAACAAAATCAAAGAAATACCTCGACAGTAATACAATAATAGCAAGGGACTTTAGCACTCCCCTCACTGAAATGGACAGATCATCTAAGCAAAAGGTCAACAAGGAAATAAAGGCCTTAAATGACACACTGGACCAGATGGACATCACAGATATATTCAGAACATTCCATCCCAAAGCAACAGAATATAAATTCTTCTCTAGTGCACATGGAACATTCTCTGGAATAGACCACATCCTGGGTCATAAATCAGGTCTCAACCAGTATCGAAAGGTTGGGATCATTCCCTGCATATTTACAGACCACAATGCTCTGAAGCTAGAACTCAATCACAAGAGGAAATTTGGAAAAAACACAAACTAAACAGCATCTTTCTAAAAAATGAATGGGTCAACCAGGAAAATTAGAAGAATTGAAAAAATTCATGGAAACAAATGATAATGAAAACACAACGGTTCAAAATTTGTGGGACACAAAAAAGGCAGTCCTGCGAGGAAAATATATAGCGGTAAAAGCCTTTCTCAAGAAACAAGAAAGGTCTCAAATACACAACCTAACCCTACACCTAAAGGAGCTGGAGAAAGAACAACAAAGAAAGCCTAAACCCAGCAGGAGAAGAGAAATCATAAATATCAGAGCAGAAATCAATGAAATAGAAACTAAGACAAACAAACAAAAAACCAAAACAAAACAAAACAAAAAAAAAAACAATAGAACAAATCAATCAAACTAGGAGCTCGTTCTTTGAAAGAATTAATAAAATTGACAAAACCTTTGCCAGACTTATCAAAAAGAAGAGAAAGGATGCAAATTAATAAAGTCATGAATGAAGGAGGAGAGATCACAACCAACACCAAAGAAATACAAACAATTATAAGAACATACTATAAGCAACTCTACGCCAACAAATTCGACAATCTGGAAGAAATGGATACATTTCTAGAGACATATAAACTACCACAATTGAACCAGGAAGAAATAGAAAACCTGAACAGACCCATAACCAGTAAGGAGATCAAAACAGTCATCAAAAATCTGCAAACAAATAAAAGTGCAGGACCAGACGGCTTCCCAGGGAAATTCTACCAAACATTTAAAGAAGAATTAATTCCTTTTCTCCTGAAACTGATCCCAAAAATAGAAATGGAAGAAAAACTTCCAAACTCTTTTTATGAGGCCAGCATCACCTTGATCCCTAAACCAGACAAGGATCCCATCAAAAAAAAGAATTACAGACCAATATCCTTGATGAACACAGATGCGAAAATTCTCACCAATATATTGGCCAATAGGATCCAACAGTACATTAAACGGATTATTCACCACGACCAAGTGGGATTGAATCCAGGCCTGCAAGGTTGGTTCGACATCCGCAAATCCATCAATGTGATACAATACATTAATAACAGAGATATTAAGAACCACATGATACTCTCAATAGATGATGAAAAAGCATTTGACAAAGTGCAGCATCCCTTCCTGATTAAAACTCTTCAAAGTATAGGGATAGAGGGCACATGCCTCAATATTATCAAAACCATCTATGAAAAACCCACTCCAAATATCATTCTCAATGGAGAAAAAAATGAAAGCTTTTCAGCTAAAGTCAAGAACACAGCAAGGATGTCTGTTATCACCACTGCTGTTCAACATAGTACTAGAAGTTCTAGCCTCAGCAATCAGACAACAAAAAGAAATTAAAGGCATCCAAATTGGCAAAGAAGAAGTCAAATTATCACTCTTTGCAGATGTTATGATACTATATGTGGAAAACCCAAAAGGTTCCACTCGAAAACAGCTAGAATTTGTACAGGAATTCAGTAAAGTGTCAGGATATAAAGTCAATGCACAGAAATCAGGCACATTTCTTTACACTAACAAGACAGAAGAAAGAGAAATTGAGGAGTCAGTCCCATTTACAATCGCACCCAAAACCATAAGATACCTAGGAATAAACCTAACCAAAGAGGCAAAGAATTTATACTCAGAAAACTATAAAGTACTCATGAAAGAAATTGAGGAAGACACAAAGAAATGGAAAAATGTTCCATGCTCATGAATTGGAAGAACAAATATTGTGAAAATGTCTATTCTACCTAAAGCAATCTACACATTTAATGCAATCCCTATCAAAATCCCATTCATTTTTTTTAAAGAAATAGAACAAATAATCCTAAAATTTATATGGAACCAGAAAAGACCTCGAATAGTCAAAGGAATATTGAAAAAGAAAGCCAAAGTCGGTGGCATCACAATTCCAGACTTCGAGCTCGATTACAACGCCGTCATCATCAAGACAGTATGGTACTGGCACAAAAACAGACATATAGATCAATGGAACAGAATAGAGAGCCCAGAAATAGACCCTCACCCCTTGGTCAACTAATCTTCGACAAAGCAGGAAGGAATGTCCAATGGAAAAAATACAGCCTCTTCAACAAATGGTGCTGGGAAAATTGGACAGCCACATGCAGAAAAATGAAATTGGACTGTTTCCTTACACCACACACGAAAATAGACTCAAAATGGATGAAGGACCTCAATGTGAGAAAGGAATCCATCAAAATCCTTGAGGAGAATGCAGGCAGCAACCTCCTTGACCTCAACCGCAGCAACTTCTTCCTAGGAACATCGCCAAAGCAACAGAAGCAAGGGCAAAAATGAACTATTGGGATTTTATCAAGATCAAAAGCTTTTGCACAGCAAAGGAAACAGTTAACAAAACCAAAAGACAACTGACAGAATGGGAGAAGATATTTGCAAATGACATATCAGATAAAGGGCTAGTATCCAAAATCTATAAAAAGCTTATCAAACTGAACACCCAAAGAACAAATAATCCAATCAAGAAATGGGCAGAGGACATGAACAGACATTTCTGCAAAGAAGACATCCAGATGGCCAACAGACACATGAAAAAATGCTCCACATCACTCAGCATCAGGGAAATACAAATTAAATGAGATACGCATGAGATACACAATGAGATACCACCTCACACCAGTCAGAATGGCTAAAATTAACAAGTCAAGAAATGACAGATGCTGGAGAGGATGCAGAGAGAGGGAACCCTCCTACACTCTTGGTGGGAATGCAAGCTGGTGCAACCACTCTGGAAAACAGTGTGGAGGTTCCTCAAAAAACTGAAAATAGAGCTACCCTAGGATCCAGCAATTGCACTACTGGCTATATATCCTAAAGATACAAGTGTGGTGCTCTGAAGGGGCACGTGCACCCGAATGTTTATAGCAGCAATGTCCACAATAGCCAAACTGTGGAAAGAACCTAGATAAAGAAGAAGTGGTATATATATACAATGGAATACTATGCAGCCATCAAAAGAAATGAAATCTTGCCATTTGTGATGACGTGGATGGAACTAGAGGGTATCATGCTTAGTGAAATAAATCAATTAGAGAAAGACAACTATCATATGATCTCTTTGATATGAGGAAGTGGAAATGCAATGTGGGGGGGATGGGGGGAGGTAAAAAAAGAAAAAATTAAAGAAGATGGGATTTGGAGGGAGACAACCACAAAAGACTCAATCTCAAAAAACAGACTGAGGGTTGCTGGGGGTAGGGGGCACGGGAGAGGGTGGTGGTGATATGGACATTGGGGAGGGTATTTGCTAAGATGAGTGCTGTGAAATGTGTAAACCTGGCGATTCACAGATCTGTACCCCTCGGGATAAAAATACTTTATATGTTTATTAAAATAAATTAATTAATTTTACAAAATCTCCCAAAAGTAAAAATCCCAGAGTCAGCCAATGGTTTCAATGGAAAATTCTATCAAACTTACAAAGAGGAATTAACAATTCTTCTCAAACTCTTCAAAATTTTAAAAATATGGAACGAGTTGAAATTCATTTTATGAGGCCAGCGTTATACTGATGTCTAAATCCATGGAGAATGCAACACACACACACACACACACGTACACCTCCACCACGCACACACACTACTGTCCACTATCTCCATTTTTCGAATTTTCACATTACTGAAAATTTTCTTATGCTCTTTTTCTTTGGAATCAAAGCCTAATGCCTACATTCATGGATGGGTTATTGCTCTCTAAAGGATTCTTCCCTTCATTCAATATCCCCATTAGTATCCTCACTTAAAAAAAAATGATCCCTATCTTCTATTTTTATTATTTCATTTTATTTTTTAGATGTTAACTAATATTTTCTAATGATTAATAATTTCTGCATTTTGGCTCCCATTTCCTGAGCATAATTTTAACTGTGTTATTCTTTAAACAATTTTCAATTATCAGTCAGTATTTCCATAAGATATATAAATGTATATATATATATGTGTATATATATATATATACACATATGTATATTTAACTATATTTAACTATATATATACTATATATATATATTTATATTTATATTTAAATATAAATACATATGTATATATATATAGTTAAATTAATTTTATAATTAACACATAGGTGTGATCATCTCACATATATATGGAATAATATTCATTTATGCATTTTTATGTATTCAGTGCATACATTTCTCTGCATAACAATGCATAATATTGATAATAATTATTTTAAACAATATATGGTTAATTTGAAAGAAAAATATGAAGAAAGAATAATTATATAGTTTAAAATTAATTACTTACAATATTCAATATACTTTTTTTGTTAAAGATTTTATTTATTTGAGAGGAAGAGAGAGAGCACAGCTAGAGTACAGAGAGGAGTAAGTATACTTTCCTCTGAGGGTGGAGCCTGATGTGGGGCTTGATTTCACAACACTGAGATCATGACGTGAGCCAAAATCAGGAGTTGGATGTTTAACCAACAGAGCCACCCAGGTACCCTGATACTAAGCATTCTCATTTAAATTTCAGAAAATAGTGCTCTCTCATATTTTCTAATATTTTTATCTCATATATTTATGATCTAATTGCACTGCATAGGATTATGAAACATTTACGAATGTCATATTGTGAATTGTGGTTGTCTTCATCAAGTAAGCATACTATAGCTTTTTTACTTTTTATTACGCATTTGTTTAGCTTAATAAGTTTTTGTCTGCTTTATATAAAATATAAAATCATGTGTTTCATGAGATTTGTTTAATGCATCAGAAAACCAATGTGTGGGGAGACAAGATGGCAGAGAAGTAGGAGGCTCTGTTTCCACCTGTCCCCTAAAGTGAGCTGATTACCTACCAAAGAACTCTGATCACCCAGGAAATCAGCCTGAGATTAGAATTATACACTTCTGGATCTCTACAGGACCAGAAGATGTCAATGGACAGGAAAAGCAGAGTGGGAACAGCAAATTGATATTGGAAGATAAACAAAAGGGGGAGGGAGCCACCAGAAGTGACCCATTGGAAAGTAATACCCCAATACGAGAATGCCCTGTGATTGGGGACCATCGTTAGCTTGGAATCTGGTTAAAAGCACTCAAAAAGAGCAAAAGATCTTAGGGGAAATTGGTTGAATTGGGCGGTTAGTGACAGAGACTTAAGCCCATGGACCCAGGATGGCCACCACTGAGCCAAGGAGTGCGGTGAAGAAGCCACGTCTTGGTTCCCTGAGGCACCAGCACGCCTGAGAGCATCTAGGTGGCAGCGCTCATGAGGGAGTCTGGTGGTGATGCCTGCCAGTGCTCTATAGAACCATAGCCTTTTACATTCTGCACCCGCGCTGTGTGACCAGGGTCTGAGTCACACTCCACACCCTCCCCTGAGAGAGGTCTGTGCATGCGCTAGCTGGTGTTCTCTAAAACCAGGAGATTCTGAACACTCCCAGCCCGGGCCAGTGTGAAAATATCAGTGTGCTATCTCTCCTTGGGACCTCTCTGGTGGTCTGGACCTGCCCAGACAGCCGTGGCTGGTGTTTCTCATGGTTTTGGGTACAAGCAGGAGTTCCTGTGAGCCCAGAGACTGTAACTGGGGATGCGCTCTGCCAGTGGCAGAGGGGGAATTTACGTGATCTGGAGCACCTAGAGGGCAACAGAGTGAGGCTTCTCCCTGAGATGGAGGTCTGGGTGCAGTTTGCGTTCCTCTAAACCTCCAAAGAACCTCCAAAAACCACCAATGGGAGAAAAAACAAACAAACAAACCAAAAAACCTCCAGAGAACAAAAGCCTGAAAAAAGTTTCCTCAGAGCCCAGCCCCTTGATGGGCATAGGAGGACACAACTCTAGCAAGACTCCCTGAAAAATCATGTGGCAGGCCCCTCCCCCCAGAAAGCCAGACCAAACAAACAAACAAACAACAACAAAAACCCATGAAAAACAAGAGGACAACCAACACTACTTCATAGACACGACTTTTATTTTTAATTTGTTCTCACTATTCTCATTCTTTTCATTTTTAATATAACTATTTAACCAATTTGCCATCACAATGAGATGTTCAGTACATCAAATTCCATAATAACCTTTTAACATAAACTTTTTTGATACACGTACCTCTGTTTTTCTTTTGCTTTTCATTTTTTAACTTATTTTATTTTTATTTTTAAAATTTATATAGAGATAAGCTTCAAGGTATTCCCTTTTCCCCAATCAATGCTACCCTATATATAAACCAGTTTTAAACCCACTTAATCTCAGGAAAGTTGAGTCCTTTAACAAAGATATCAAGATACATGCAGGAAGAATCAAAAGAAACTTCCTCGCCCACACAGAGAATTTATAATCACCCTCCCATCTTTTTCTTCCCTCAGTGTTTCTGTGTATTTGTTTTTGTTCTGGTAGTATATAAATCTTATACTTGGGGTTCATTTTGGCTAGGCTCTTTTATTTATTTATTTTTCTTGTCACATACTTTTGTTGATCTCTTTGTCTGTTTTTGTTTGTATACCTTATAAATGTTACCTTTGGGGCCCATTTGGGCTGGGCCTTCTCTTTTCTTTTTTCTTTTTCTTTTATCTTTTTCCTCTCTCTCTCTCTCTCTCTCTCTCTCTCTTTTCTTTCTTTTTGGTGGGGACTGTCAATTGGATGGACCTCATAGATATATACAGAACATTCCACCCTAAAAGAAAAAGAATACTCATTCTTCTCAAGTGCACATGGAATCTTCTCCAGAATAGACCACATACTGGGTCACAAATCAGGGCTCAACTGATACCAAAATATTGAGATTATTCCCTGCATATTCTGAGATCACACTGCTTTGAAACTGGAGCTCAACCACAAGGAAAAGTTTGGAAGGAATTCAAACACCTGGAAGCTAAAGACCACCTTGCTTAAGAATGCTTGGATCAACCAGAAAATAAAAAAAATAAAAAAAAAATATGAACAATTCATGGAAACCAATGAGAATGAAAGTACTTCAGTCCAAAAACTATCGGATACAGTAAAGGTGGTCCTAAGGGGGAAATACATAGCCATCCAAACCTTCCTCAAAAAAAAAAAAAAAATTGAAAAATCCAGAATACACAAGGTGTCTTTACACCTTGAAGAACTGGAGAAGCAACAACAAATTAAGCCAACTCCATACACAAGAAGGGAAATAACCAAGATTAGAGCAGAGATCAATGAGATAGAAACTAGAAAATTACTGTAGAACACATCAATGAAACTAGAAGCTTCTTTTTTGAAAGAATCAATAAGATCGTAAACCATTGGCCAAACTAATCCAAAAGAAAAGTGAGAAGGTCCAAATTAGTAAAATTATGAATGAAAAGGGAGATATCACAACTAACACCAAGGAAATAGAAACAATTATGAGAAATTATTGTCAACAGTTATATGCCAATAATTTAAGCAACCTAGATGAAATGGATGCATCCCTGGAAAATTATAAACTTTCAAAATTGAATCAGGAAGAAATTGACAGCTTGAATAGACCGATATCTAGTAACGAGATTGAAGCAATGATCAAAAACCTTCCAAAAAAAAAGAGCCCAGGACCTGAAGGATTCCCTGGGGAATTCTACCAAACTTTCAAAGAAGAAATAACACCTATTCTCCTGAAGCTGTTTCAAAAATTTGAAGCTGAAGGAAAACTTCCAGAATCTTTTTATGAAGCCAGCATTACCCTGATCCCCAAACCAGGCAAGGACCTTCAGACCAATATCCTTGATGAATACGGATGCTAAGATTCTCAACAAGATCATAGCAAATAGGATCCAATAGCACATTAAAAAGATTATCCACCATGACCAGGTGGGTTTCATCCCTGGGTTGCAAGGGTGGTTCAACATTCACAAATCAATCAATGTGATAGAACAAATCAATAAGAGAAGAGAGAAGAACCACATGGTCTTCTCAATTGATGCAAAAAAAGCATCTTGCAAAATCCAACATCCGTTCCTGAGTAAAACTCTTCAATGGATAGAGATAAATGGAACATTCCTGAAGTTCATAAAAACTATCTATAAAAAACCAACAGCAAATACCATCCTCAATGGGAAAACACTCACAGCCTTCCTGTTGAGATCAGGAACACAACAAGGATGCCCACTCTCACCACTCTTGTTCAACATAGTATTAGAAATTCTAGTAACATCAATCATACATCAAAGAGAAATAGAAGGTATCTAAATTGGCAATGAGGAAGTCAAACTCTCTCTCTTCACAGATGACATGATACTTTATATGGAAAATCCGAAAGACTCCACCCCCAAAATACTAAAACTCATTTAGCAATTGAATAAGGCAGCAGGAGAAAAAGTCAATGTACAGAAATCAGTTGCTTTCATATACACTAAGAATGATAACAGAGAAAGGGAAATTAGAGAATCAATTCCATTAACTATAGCACCAAGAACCATAAGATACCTGGGAATAAACCTAACGAAAGAGGTAAAGGATCTGTACTCGAGGAACTACAGATCACTCATGAAAGAAATTGAAGAAGATAAAAAAAGATGGAAGACCATTCCATGCTCAAGGACTGGAAAAATTAATTCAAGCAGAGAAAGTCAATTATCATATGTTTTCCTTATTTGTGGAGCATAAGAAATAACACGGAGGAGATGGGGAGATGGAGAGGAGAAGGGAGTTGGGGGAAGTTGGAGGGGGAGATGAGCCATGAGAGGCTATGGACTCCTAAAAATAATCTGAGGGTTTTGAAGGGATGGGGTGTGAGAGTTTGAGTGAGCCTGGTGGTGGGTATTATGGAGGGAACATATTGCATGGAACTCTGGGTGTGGTACATAAACAGTGAATTCTGGTACACTGAAAAGAAATTTAAAAAAATAAATAAAAATTTAGAAAAAAAAAAACAAGAAAACCCATGTGTGGATTCTTTCTATACTTAGTATGTATTCTCAATGTAAGTTGGAAGAAGAAAAACTAAACAAGAGAACTAAATACAGAACATTTTCATAAGTTACACGAGTCCTACAATAAATGCTGAACAGTGGGGCGTAGTGGCATTTTGGAGCTTTGAAGTTTTCTGTCAATACAAAAGCATGGCCTAACTGACCTCATGGACACGTTATTTCTTTTTCCCTACATGAAACTCAGATCATAAATGGCCTGTCTCTCTGGAGCTTTCCATGAAGAAGATTATCAAACAAGAATTATGGCTTATAACCTTATTTAGGTAATGTTGAATTGAATTTGCTAGTGTATTTTGAGGACTTTCATATGTATGTTCGTTAGGTATATAGGTCTATATTTTTTTCTTAGTGTCCTGGTTTGGCTTTGGTATCAAGGTAATTTTAATCTTGTAAATTTATTTGGGAATTGTTCCCTCCTTTTCATTTTTTTCTGTGAGAATTTTAGGAGGCTAATAATTAAAAGCTTAATAGAATTCATCAGTGAATCCACTTGGTCCTGAACTTTACCTTGGAGATTTTTTATTATGGATTCATTTTAATAATAACTATATATTTATTTAAAATTTCTATTTCTTCATGATTCAGACTTGATGAATTGTATGTTTCTAGGAATTTACCCACTTCTTCTAAATTGTCTAATTTGTTAGCATATAATTGTTCATAATAGTTTTGTAATCCTTTGTATTTCCAGTGTACCTTCTTTTCTCATATGTGTTTGTATTTATTGGGGTCCCCACTCTTTTTTTGCAGCCTAGCTAATGTTTTATCAACTTCGTTTATCAAAAACAAAACAAAACAAACAAACAAAAAACAAACAAGACACTTTTTTCATTAAGCTCTTCTATTATTTTTTTCTTGTTACTATTTCATTTATTTCTGATCTGACTTTGTTACTTCCTACTTTCTTCTGACTTTGTAATTACTTTATTCCTTTTTCTAGTTTCTTGAGGTATAAATTTAGATTTTTTTTTCTTAATATATGCATTTATCAATGCAAACATTCCTCTCAGAATTTTTTTGCTGCATCATATAAGTTTTTAAACATTGTATTTATACTTAATTTCTCTCAAGTTTGCTTTAATATCACTGTATATTTCTTCTTTTACTCTTTGAGTGATCAAAAGTATGTTGTTCAATTTCCACATATTTGTGGTTTTACAGTTTTCTTCCCGTTATGGATTTATAGTCTCATTACATTGTGGTTGGAAGGGACACTTGATATGATTTCAATCTTCTTAGACTTGTTGGCTTCTTTTATCATGCAATATGTAATATATTCTGGGAAATGTCTCATGTACAATTAAGAAAAATGTTTTTTCCTCCTGCTGCTGGATATGTTATTCTGCATGGGGCAAAAACAGTATCATAAAAAGACGCATAGATGAAAGGTATATAAAAATAAACCCATGTACAGTCAACTAATATTTGAGACAAATTTGAAAAATTCAACATGGGCAAAGGATAGTCTCTTCAATAAATGGTGATGAGACACCAAATTATCTATGAAAAATAATAAAATGAGACCCTATCTTATACAATTTACAGTATTAATCTAAAATGAATTAAATATTAAATGTAAAACCTAAACCCATAAAACTCCTGGAAGGAAACATGACAAAAAAATTCCTCAACATTGTTCTTGAAAATGATCTTTTGGATAAGACACCTAAAGCAACAATAAGCAACATTAACCAAGTGGTACCATTTCAAACTAAAAAGCATCTACACAACAACTAGAACAAAAAAACACGATAAAATGAAAAGAATATATACAGAATGGAGAGGGGAAAGCAAGATGGTGGAAGAATCTGTGTCCTCATTTCATCAGGTCTCTTGAATTCAGTGATCCATATATCAAATCATTCTGAACACCCGTGACTTCAACCTGGGATCTAAGAAAAGAATTGGTGCAATTCTACAAATAGAATGTTGACCAATTTTTGCAAGGTAGGTGGTGCAGAGAGGAGAATATGCAGAGAGATATTGGTAGGCAAACTTTGGGGAAAAGGAGACTCTTGAAGCTGGCTACAGAAAAGTGATACAGAAGTGGAGTGCAAAATCAGAACTTTTAGAAGTCTGCTCCTGTGAAGGATGTCCCTGCCTGAAAAGTGCTCAGGTGGCAAATTGGGGCAGAAACCGAGGTGGACACTATGGTCCCAGTATCCCTGGCATTACAGAAGGAATTGGGGTGCTTGAGCTGGCATAGTTCTCAAACATTGGGTCAGGGAAATTGGCTACAGTCAATGATATCGGGAATATGGTCTCAGCTCAAGTAGCTAGAAAGTAAACCTCTGTGGGATTGGAGGATTGCTCTACGCGAAAAGGGCCTGCAAAAGACAGAAACGTGGTAACCCTCCTCCTTCCCTGGGAGGGGTTGTGCAGGTCCATCCACAGTTGGGTGACTTCACTCCATGTGTGGGGTCTGCAAGTGACCCACTTTTCCTCCCTGGAGAAGATCTGAATGGTTTGCCCTACAGGAGTCTGCAGTCTGGGACATATAAATGAAGATTGTTATTCCCTGAGGGTTTGCTGAAGAGATGGGGCTTCTATCTTTCAGCTCCAGGGCTGGACATCAGGCACCACTATTTTCATTTTCGCCTCTAAGCTGGATGGAAAGCCTTCATGGAACAAAAGCCATATAGAGCAAACTGAAGCATCTTACACTGCATCCGGGGTGGTGAAAGACCACTCAATCAAAGAGACCTGAGAATTAGAGCAGCAGACCCCTTCCCTAGAAGACTGGCTGGAACATTACACAAATACGAAATTTATGGAGGACACAGAACTGCAAGATTCCAGTGCTAGGGGAATATAGTATACCAAATTTGAGGGTCTTTTTCTCATGACTATTTTATCTTTCAGTTTAGAATGTTCTTTTCTTTTTTTTTTATTTCTTTTCAGCTGGTTTCTTATTTTATCAAATAATTGTTTTAAAATCTCTTCTTACCTGTCATTTTTATATTTACATTTTATAGTTCAATTTATATATATATATATATATATATATATATATATATATATATATACACACTTTTTGTTTTCTTTAAAATTTAGGGATTTGTCCCTAAACAATCCCTAAACAAAGGATTGTCTTCTAACAAATAGAACAAAATACACCCCAGAACAAGTAGATCATTATGTTTTGTCAACTTAGGAGACTACGTTCTCTCTTTCCCCCCTTTTCCTTCCTTCTTTTTTTTTTTCACTTTTTCTTTTCCTTTTGGTTTTTGAACTTTGTGGATTTGTCTAATGCCTATTTTGCTTGGGTTGTGGTTGATATATATATATATATATATTTCTCTCTTTCATCCATTATTCTCTAGGCAAAATGACTAGGAGGAAAAATTCACAACAAAAGAAAGTTCAAGAAGTAATAATCTCTGCCACACATCTATCAATATGGATATAAGTAAAATGTCAGAGCTAGAATTCAGTGTAACCATTATAAAGTTACCACCTAGGCTTGAAAAAAAGACAAAAAATATGCTAGATAATCTCTTAGTGCAGCAATAATATCTAATGGAGTTGAAATTTTAAAAAAGCTTTAAATGAGATGCAGTCTAAAATGGATGCTCTGACAGCTATGGTACGTGAGGCAGAAGAAAGAGTCAGTGACATAGAAGACAATATGATGGAAAGGAAGGAATCTGAAGAAAAGGGAGAAAAACATCTAATGTACCATGAAGGGAGACTTCAAGATATCAGTGAAACATAAAGTAAAACATTAAGAGAATCATTGGTGTCACAAAGGAAGATGAAAGAGAGAAGGTCAGAAGGTATACTTCAGCAAATTATACCTGATAACTTTCCTAATCTGAGAAACAAAACATAAAACTACATAAAACATAAAAAAAAACATAAACTGAAAATCACAAATTTCTACTTAAATAACTTTATCAAATAAACAAGTACATTTGTAATTATATCTATCATATACAGGTTTTCTATTTCTCTTTATTGGCCACAATTTTTTTTTTCATGATTGTCTTCTAATTTTCTTCTGAATTTTGAGTTCTGGTTTTATTTTAAAAATCATAGCTTTTATTTAAAGGTATTAATTTATTCCAAAAGATGAAAATTAGAAAAATGTGTAGAAGAGAAAGCAATGGATGCAAAAAAAAATCATCTGTAATATTATCAGGCAAAAATGAAATAAATTTTGAAATATTAATAGTTAATAATTAACATGGTTATGGAGTTGTACAACTTACACAATATTTTATTTAATAGTACTGCATAAATTTCTCTCCATGTATTTGTATTTTTAAAATAGTTTACCTATTTTACAAAGTTTATTCATTCCAAAAACATTATGGAATATGATCATTGCTAAACATAATGTAAAATTTTAATGAAAAAATTAGGAGTAAATTTATAGAGCATGGAGCCAGACACAGAACTCAATCTCAGAAACTTGAGATAATGACCTGAGCTGAAACCTAAAGTCAGACACTTTCTGAGCCAACTAGATGCCCCTCTTTGATAATATTTTTATAAAATTGTATTAGTGGAGGATCACATACATGGAAGAGTTATATAGAAACAACCACATAGTCTTAGTAATTGAGCTATGTAATGTGGTATTGCTGCAAATAAACAGAGAAATAAACTTAAAGAGAAAAAAAATATTATTTAAATTTATACACATTTTAGGAAATTTTTATTACACCATGTATTTGAAAGATTATTGTTATTTTTTACCTGAAACAATAAGCCTTCAATCATTAGCACGAACAATTCAGTAGAAAGAAGTTAAACATAAAAGTCACTCTCTCAACCATAGTATACAATTTTTAACATGTCAAATTAAACGAGTTAACTGCCTATTCATGGCAGAAACTCATATGTTGTTTGCATAAATCCTTTAGGGAAAACTTGGTCTCTAGTCCATAATTAAATGCACTGTCTTCATTGATGATGATTTTTTTTATGGGAGTTTCTGTCATCAGTGAACAACAAAAAAATGAGATCAGGGTAAATACTCAAAATAAATTAGTTCGAGTGAAAAATAATCAGATAACTTTTAACTTAGAAGTTTTTAAAATGATTACTTAATTCTATTTTACCTTTAAAATATGTATATAGACCACAAGATATAAACAACTCAAAAGATGTTTTGTGTTAAATATTGCAATATTCTTATTTAAAAAAATCGTAAGAAGATTAGCATGTTCATAAAAGTGGGAGAGTCACATTTCTGAGGGTCCACAAGTTGAATACTAATGTAACTAAGTTTATTGTGCCCATAATCATAAACAGGAAGTTAGATAATGACAAGACACTCACTTAATATTATTATTTTGAAACAAGATTTATTTAATCTGGGAAAACTAAAGAGACAGTGAATCACAACTACTAATTTACATAATTAATTCTATAAGATGACATAAGTAATATATTCTTTCTCAGAAAAAACAAATATATATTTGTAGACTATTATTTTGTTTACTATAAAATGCATTTTAGATATTTAATTGCTAATATTATTGAATATTTACATATGTAGTATTACATAATTATTTATGTATAAATATAGCTATACATATATGCAAAAAGAAGAAGCAAAATGTAGGTTACAGTTTTGAGGAAATATATGCATGTTGAATTCAGTCTGTTCTTAACAGGATAGAACTTTTGTTAAGAAGATATCCGGATAAAATACAGGATATTTTACAGGTTATTGTACTGGTTGCAGATACAGCATCCTGTATTTTACAGGATATTGTACAGGTCAAAAGTACAGGATATGTACTTTCAAATATATATATATATATACATATATATATATATGTATATATATATCTATATATATAAGATATGTATATCTTATATATATATATCTTAATATATCTTATATATAGATATATATACATATATATATATATTATCTTCATTTTCCCCAAATACAACATGCAATTTTAAAATTCAGTATATGTTCTATCACTTTTTGTAAAGTACCTTATATGATTTCCTCAAAAAGAAAACTCCAGTGAGGAGACAATTATAAATCGACAGTTTTAGATGGAAAAAAACACTTTTAAGTTCAAATATCTGATTTTTTAATAAAGTGTCCTTCAAATAACATCTTTATTTGTAGCTTTTTTAAGTTTCTCTTTTAATTAAAGTTAGCATACAGTGTTTTATTAGTTTCAGGTGTAAGATATAGTGATTCAACACTTCTGAAATAAAAAAAAAAAATCACTACATCACCCAGTGCTCAACACAAATGCACTCCTTAATCCTCATCACCCATTTCACCTTTCTCCCCATTCCCTCCAATATATCTGATTTTAATAAAAATTAAGTCCTTTTGATGGTTAACACTTCCCTAAATCCAAGTAATAGGAAATATTTCTAGAATATCAAAAGTCAAATTTATGGTTGATAACCCTGCATCCTGTAGATTTGTGGGATCTCTTAAGGGAAGTATAAGAAAAACAAATATAAGCACAAAACTGACATCTGTCCTTGGAAAAACAGTGCAAGTGAGAGGTTTCAAATGTTCAGTTTCTTTAGCTTCAAGTCTGTCTCTGAACTAAGTCGAATAAGTTCTTTTTGTTTGTTTGTTTGTTTTAAGATTTGGGAGAGAGAGTAAGAGAGAAAGAGAGGGAGAAAGAGTAACTGGAGAAAGGGACAGAGGGAGAGAGAGATAATCTCAAGCAAACCTCCCACTGAGTGTGGAGCCTAATGTGGGGCTGGATCCCATCACCCTGACATCATGGTCTGAGCCAAAACTAAGAGTTGGGTGCTTAACCAACCACCCAGGTGCCTCAAAGTTGAATAAGCTTTAATAGTGTTCATCAATTCATTGTGTGTATGTGTTTAATTTTCACTTGATATTTTGTAAGAAAATACATTAAGTGTATTATGTAACAAGAAGAGTAAATTACCACACTGTTCTCCAAAGTGGCTGCACCAGCTTACATTCCCACCAACAGTGTAAGAGGGTTCCCCTTTCTCCACATCCTCTCCAACACACGTTGTTTCCTATCTTGCTAAATTTGGCCATTATAACTGGTGTAAGGTGGTATCTCAATGTGGTTTTGATTTGAATCTTCCTGATGGCTAGTGATGATGAACATTTTTTCATGTGTCTGATAGCCATTTGTATGTCTTCATTGGAGAAGTGTCTGTTCATATCTTCTGCCCATTTTTTAATAGGATTGTCTGTTTTGTGTGTGTTGAGTTTGAGGAGTTCTTTATAGATCCTGGATATCAACCTTTTGTCTGTACTGTCATTTGCAAATATCTTCTCCCATTCCGTGGGTTTCCTCTTTGTTTCGTTGACTGTTTCTTTCGCTGTGCAGAAGCTTTTGATCTTGATGAAATTCCAAAAGTTCATTTTCGCTTTTGTTTCCTTCACCTTTGGAGACATATCTTGAAAGAAGTTGCTGTGGCTGATATCAAAGAGGTTATTGCCTATGTTCTCCTTGAGAATTCTGATGGATTCCTGTCTCATGTTGAGGTCTTTTATCCATTTCAAGTTTATCTTTGTGTACGGTGTAATAGAATGGTCAAGTTTCATTCTTCTACATATAGCTGTCCAGTTTTCCCAGCACCATTTATTGAAGAGACTGTCTTTTTTCCACTGGATATTTTTTCCTGTTTTGTCGAAGATTATTTGACCATAGAGTTGAGGGTCCATATCTGGGCTCTCTACTCTTCCACTGGTCTATGTGTCTGGTTTTATGCCAGTACCATGCTGTCTTGGTGATCACGGCTTTGTAGTAAAGCTTGAAATAAGGTAACGTGATGCTGCCAATTTTATTTTTGTTTTTCAATATTTACTTAGCGATTCGGAGATTCCTCAAGAAGTTAAAAATAGAGCTTCCCTATGACCCTGAAATTGCACTACTGGGTATTCACCCCAAAGATACAGATGTAGTGAATAGAAGGGCCATCTATACCCCAATGTTTATAGCAGCAACGGCCACGGTTGCCAAACTGTGGAAAGAACCAAGATGCCCTTCAACTGATGAATGGATAAGGAAGATGTGGTCCATATACACTATGGAGTATTACGCCTCCATCAGAAAGGATGAATACCCAACTTTTGTAGCAACATGGACAGGACTGGAAGAGATTATGCTGAGTGAAATAAGTCAAGCAGAGAGAGTCAAGTACCATATGGTTTCGCTTATTTGTGGAGCATAACAAATAATATAGAGGACAAGGGTAGATGGAGAGGAGAAGGGAGTGTAGGGAAATTGGAAAGGGAGGTGAACCATGAGAGACTATGGACTCTGAAAA
Organism: Eira barbara; assembly: GCA_020311275.1. Taxonomy (NCBI): domain Eukaryota; kingdom Metazoa; phylum Chordata; class Mammalia; order Carnivora; family Mustelidae; genus Eira; species Eira barbara. The sequence continues at coordinate 89,362 of JAHRIG010000178.1, forward strand.
ACAACCTGAGGGTTTTGAAGGGGCGGGGGTTGGGAGGTTGGGGGAACCAGGTGGTGGGTATTAGGGAGGGCACAGATTGCATGGAGCACTGGGTGTGGTGAAAAAAACAATGAATACTGTTACGCTGAAAATAAATTAAAAAAAAAAAAAAGAAGAGTAAATTACCTAGGATGGTTAAATGAAAATCAAATTTTAAATGGTGCCTGTGGTATAAAAATGGAGGTATGTCATTAGGTATCCATACATTGGTCCAGTTGGTGGAAGTGGATTATAGCAGTGGAGGTGAACTGGAGAAGCCTGAATTCCTCTCTCCATATAGGAGAACAGGAACATCTTGGGTGCCTTTATTTAATCAGAGATTTATTCCTAACTTTCTAGTGTGACACATGATAGCACTTACTCTTGAGGGTGATTTTTAAGAATTCAACTAGTTAATACAAGTAAGTAACATACAGTCTTACCTCACCTGCAACAAGCAGTCAGTAAGTATCTATTTTCCCTAATTCTGCAAATACATAAAGTAAAAATTAAACTTTGTGAAGAACAGCTAAGCTCTTGTGGGAAATTGTCAAAGGTGAGTTTATTAAAAGGTATTCGGGTGATAATGAAATAAAAATTATGTTTAAGGAAGTCTTTTACCAACCTTTGCTTTTTATAGTATTATTTATTGATCTCGTTCTTTATAATTACTGTGTTTTTATCATATTTAAGAATGTTTTCTTGCCTCCCAGGTAATGAAAATATTTTCCTAAATGATTTTCTTGATACTTTATAGTTTTACATTTAAATTTAAATCTATAGCCATCTAGATTTATATTTATTTTTAATTTACAAATGATCAGAAGAATGATCACATCTGTTTTTCTTTCTCTCTCTCTCTCTCTCTCTTTTTTTTTTTTTTTTTTTTTTTTTTACACTGAATGTGCAGCTGATTCAAGCAGCTTCATAGAACAGCTTTTCCTCCATTGACCTAAATGGGCACCTTTGTCATAAATTATATAGTACAAATCTATATCTGGACTATCTAGTTTATTGCACTGTTCTCTGCTTGAACTGCCCTAACTTGCATATATACATACGAACTGATGGTGTTTAATGGAAATTATATTAACTTTATATGTATAGAAATAAAATCCTATAATATAAGAATTACATATGTAATTGTTTTTTTTAATGTATTTAATTACATTCATTTTTTTTCTCTGATATTATCACTTGGGTTCTTAGTTTCTTGCCAAGAATAGCTTATCTGCATATCATTTATTCTAAAAGATTTGCCATTTTATTTCTTTTTATTTTTTAAAGTCAAAGAACATCTTTATTTAAAGATTTTATTTATTTGACTGACAGATTGCAAGTAGGCAGAGAGGCAGACAAAGAGAGAGAAGGAAGCAGGATCCCTGCTGGGCAGAGAGCTGGATGCAGGCTCCATCCCAGGATCCTGAGATCATGACCTGAGCTGAGGCAGAGGCTTAACCCACAGAGCCATTCAAGTGCCTTACAATTTAACTTTTTTAAAAAAGATTTTATTTATTTATTTATTTCACAGAGAGAGATCACAAGTAGGCAGAAAGGCAGGCAGAGAGAGAGAGAGAGAGAGGGAAGCAGGCTCCCCACCCAGCAGAGAGCCTGATGTGGGACTCGATCCCACGACCCCTGAAACCATGACTGAGCTGAAGGCAGGGGCCTAACCCACTGAGCCGCCCAGGCGCCCCAATTTTATTTTAATGTCTACCCTTACCCATGTTTTATTTAGCTCTAAGTTAACTTTTCCCCAAAATTAACAGAGAGTTTATCATTTAACAATTCCACTCTTAGATAATACCCATCAGAAATGCATGTATGTATGTTCCAGAAGGCAATTACTAGAAGGGTCACACCAATAGTATTCACAAAGCCCCAACCAGTCACAACCCAAATATCCATTGCAAACAGAATGCTTAAGTATATTATATTTAGTTATATAATAGCATACAAAATAGCAATAAAATTCAATTAACTGCTTCTAAACAAAACCTCATGGATGACTCTCGGGAAAAAAATATTACATGAAAGCAGTCAGATGCAGAGAATTACATACAATATGAATCCACATATTCAATTGCAAAAATGTGTACAAATTATCAGCCTGTTACTTGTAAATATAGTGGTATTTTTGGAAGGAAAAATGCTAAAGAATGGAAAGAACAGGGAGGCATCCACATGTTCTTGTATTATGCTACTATTTTCATGGAGCTGTTTTTAATTTATGATCATCTATCATAATTTGTGAGATTATTCTATTTTAATCACCATTTTCTACATAAAACTATGGAAATCTTCTGTCAAATAATTGTTTCCTTAAAATATGTTATTAAAGTGCACACTTTATATTTTTCTTTAATATACATTGCAAACCTTATTTGAACGTACAGGTGAAAACAGGTAAATTCCAGGAAATACTACAAAATTTTAATTACATCAATAAGAAATCAAGAACAGAAGATGGTTACAAGGATACGAAGCTCCCTTTGTCTCAAAGACACACCTAGATACCAGCCACATCTATGCAACTAACTCAGAAATGAGCTGAATGCCTGCAGAACAAAGTCCACAATTAATCCTAAAGTAGATTCAGTAGTACCTTTTTGTCAAAAAAAGTAGGAGGAACAGAAATATAGCCAGGAAACAAACTCCCAACGAGACTAAACCCAAATGGGAGGAACACAATAAACAGGGAGAAGGAAGAAAAGCTGATCTCATTCCAGGTATCACAGGCACAGGGAACCTGAACTGGCAAGATGAGTCCCCATAACATTTGGCTTTGAAAAATAGTTAGGCTTAACATTGTAAATGTTTACAATCACCTGAGGTTAACTCTAGGTACTTTAAAATCAACAGTATAGCTCTAGGAGACCAGAGGGCAATAAGAAGGTGAGTTTGCACCCCTAAAGAATCAGTATAACAAACAGCCCTGCTGAGATACAGCATAGAAACAAGTTTGAAAAGTTCCTGGGAACTCATGAAGATTTATTTGTTGATCTCACAACATGGACTGCGAGAGCAAGGAATTTTTAAAAGGAAAACTTTCCAACTAATTTTCCAACATGTATGCTTTGCCCCCAAATTCTCCTGGAGATCTGATTCATACAAAAAGTGGCTCCTCCCTTGACACATCTGGCATGCACTCGTGACAGGGATGAGTGCCATTCCAAAGTGACTCCTTCCCTGTGGATATGGAAGATAATCACAGACACCAGTGCACACATGGTCCCAGAAGCTGAACCATATAACTGACAATTCAGAGAAAACACCTTGCCAATCAGGCATCTACAGGCCCAGGAGACAGACTACAGGCAAGCATACGGTCTGAGTGTGGCCCTACCCACAAATAAAAACCTCTCAAGAACAAAGCAGATTGGTACTATGGCAGTCCCAAAGATGGAGTGGGGGCACATACCTGGTTTGACTGTAGGACCTCCACACCAGCAACAACCTGTAAGGGAGCAACACAGGAAGAAGTACCCTTCAGGTCAGGGCTCATACAGGCCCAGAAGACAGGTAGTGGATGGGCATCTGGCTTGATTGCTGATACCACACAACTACAAGCCAACAGTGGCTCAAATTGTCCTCCTTACAGTACAAGGACCAAATCTGCCAAAAATAGGCAAAGTAGGCCTTGAAGCTACCTGGTTAAAGACAAACACAGGTCAGTGACAACCATAGAGAGGATTCAACTCACATAGGAATCATCACTGAAGCATCTCGTCTGGCAAACAAGAGGAATTGAACTGTAGGGCACTATATAGTACCTCTTCATAAGGCAAGTGCTTCAAGATCAGTAAACATAACTGACTTTTCTAATACATAAAAGCAAACAGAGAGAGTGAGATAAAATGAGGAGAGAGAGGAATGGGCCACAGTGAAAAATAGCAGGACACAACCACACCAAAGAGCTAAATGAAAAAGATATGGAAAATATGACTATTAAAGAATTCAAAGTAATGGTCATTAAGATACTGGACTTGAGAATAGAGTAGACTATCTCAGTAAGAACTTCAAAAAGAAAAAAAAATACATTTAAAAGTCATAGATGAAGAATTCAATAACAAATTAAATATACAATAGAGGGAATAAGAAATAGACTAAGGGAGGCAGAAGAATGGATGAATGAGACAGATGATAGCGTAATGGAAACAACCAACCTGAATGGAAAGAAAAGAGAATAAACAATTATAATTGGTTAAAGAAATCCAAGAACATCATCAATTAAAATCACATTTACATTATAAGGATCTCAGAAGGAGAAAAGAGAGAAAAGGAGGCAAAAATGGTAAATAATAACTGAATTTTCCTGATCTTGGAAAATAAACAAATATCAAGATTTGTAAGACAAAGAGCTCGCAAAAAAATCAATGCAAAGAGGTCCACACTAAGACACATTACAATTAAAAATGTCAAAGCTAGTGATAAAGAATATATTTTAAGAGCAGTGAGAGAAAAATAAAATTGGTTACATACAATGGAATCCCCACAAAAGTCTATCAGCTGATTTTTCAGCAGAATTTTTGTAAGTAAGTAGAAAGTATCTTAATAAATTCTAAGTTATAAAAGTAGAAAAAAAAAACTGACATCAAGAATAATCTAACTGCCAAATCTGTTATTAAGAATAGAAGGAGAGTAACTCCTTTTTTAATTTCTTAAGGAATCTCCACACTGTTTTCCAAACTGGCTGCACCAACTTGAATTCCCACCAACTGTGTAGAGGGTTTCCCTTTCTTCACATCCTCTCCAACACTTGTTTGTTTCTTGTCTTGTTAATTTTGGCCATTCTAACTGCAGTAACGTGATATCTCAATGTGGGTTTCATTTTAATCTCCCTGATGGCTAATGATGATGAACATTTTTTCATCTTTCTGTTAGCCATTTGTACGTCTTCATTGGAGAAGTGTCTGTTCATGGCTTCTGCCCATTTTGGGGGGTGAATATCTGGTTTTGGGGTGTTGAATTTGAGTTCTTTATAGATCTCAGATATCAGCCCCTTGGCTGTAGGTGATTTGCTAATATCTTCTACCATTCTGTGGGGTGCCTTTTTGTTTTATTGACTGTTTCCTTTGCTATGCAGAAGCTTTTGATCTTGATGAAGTCCCAAAAGTTCATTTTCACTTTTGTTTCCTTTGCATTTGGAGACATATCTTGAAAGAAGTTGCTGTCGTTGATGTCAAAGAGGGTACTGCCTATGTTCTCCTCTAGGATGTTGATAAATTCCTCACGTTGAGGTCTTTCATTCATTTTGAGTTTATCTTTGTGTATGGTGCAAGAGGATGATTGAATTTCATTCTTCTATGCATAGCTATCTAATTTTCCCAGCACCATTTATTGAAGAGACTGTCTTTTTTCCACTGGATATATTTTCCTGCTTTGTTGGAGATTATTTGCAATTGTACTAATAAGTATTTACCCAAAGGCACAGATGCATTGAAAAGAAGGGCTATATGCACTCCAATGTTCATAGCAGTAATGGCCCCAATCACCACGCTGTGGAAAGTGCTAAGATGCCTTCAACAGACAAATGGGTAAAGAAGTTATGGTTCTTATATACAATGGAATATTATGTCTCCATCAGAAAGGATGAAATCCAACTTTTGTATCAACATGGAAATGGAATGGAGGGTATTATGCTGAGTGAAATAATTCAAGCAGAGAAAGTCAATTATCATATGGTTTCATTTACTTGTGGAGCATGAGGAATAAAATGGAGGACATTAGGAAAAGGAAAGGAAAAGTGAATTGGGGGAAATCAGAGGGGGAAATGAACCATGAAAGACTGTGAACTCTGAGAAGAAAACTGAGGGTTTTGGAAGGGAGGAGGTAGGGGATAGTTTAAGCTGGAGGTAGGTATTAAGTAGGGCACATACTGCATGGAGCATTGGGTGTGGTGCATAAACAATGAATCTTGGAACACTGAAAAAAAAAAAAAAGAATAGAAGGAGAGATTAAGTTCCCAAGGCAAAAAAAAAAAAAAAATAAAAAATAAAAAAAAAAATCGAAAGTAGTTTTACACTGCATCAACCTTATGCAAAGCATTACAGAGAATTGAGTGGAAAGAAAATGCCATATCATGATTAAGAAATGTATTAAGAAAAAATACTGATAAATGCAGACATACAATAAAAGGAGTAGAGTGATCCTTTGAAAACCAATGTGGGGGCTAAAGCACAAAAATGGTAAGATCAATTATATCTATAAAAATCTGGGGTGCATGGGTGGCTCAGTGGGTTAAGCCTCTGCCTTCAGCTCAGGTCATGCTCTTGGGGTCCTGGGATCGATCCCCGAATTGGACTCTCTGCTATGGGGGAAGCCTGCTTCCCCCTCTCTCTCTACCTGCCTCTCTGCCTACTTGTGATCTCCCTCTGTCAAATAAATAAATAGAATCTTAAAAAGATAAACAAATAAAAAAATCAGTCAGAGAATTTTCAAAATAAAAGAATGTAAAGGATGACATCATATATAGAATGCAGGGAGAAGATAAATAAAAATGTAGTGCTCTTAGAATGGGTTCAAACTTAATTGACCATCAACATAATACAGACTATAGTATACATAGAATGTTATAGATCAACATCGACCAAATGGTAACTACAAATCAAAAACTTGTAATAGATATGCAAAAGGATGGGAAAAAGGAATCCAAATTTATCACATAGGAAATCCACCAGATCAAAACCAAAGAGAATAAATGAAGAAACAATGAAAGAAATACAAAAACAACGCTAAAGGATGTAATAAAGTGACAACAAAACATGCATATCAATAATTACTTTGATTATAAATGGACTAAATGCTGCAATTATTTAAAAAGCATAGGGTGACTGAATGAAAAAATATCAAGACACATCTCTATATTGTCTACAAGATAATAACATCAGACCTTAAGACATGGAAATTGATGGACTAGAAAGATATTTAGAGTGCAAATGGAGGCAAAAAGGAGATTGGGGTACTAATACTTATAACGAACAAAATAATTTTTATTTTTTTATTTGTTTTTTTTTTAATTTTAATAAACATATAATGTATTTTTATCCCCAGGGGTACAGGTCTGTGAATCACCAGGTTTACACATTTCACATTTCACAGCACTCATGATAGCACATACCCTCCCCAATGTCCATATCCCCACCACCCTCTCCCGTCCCCCCTCCCCCCAGCAACCCTCAGTCTGTTTTTAGAGATTGAGTCTTTTATGGTTTGTCTCCCTCCCAATCCCATCTTTTCATTTTTTTTCTTTTCCTGCCTCCCCCAAACCCCCCACATTGCATCTCCACTTCCTCATATCAAAGAGATCATATGATAGTTGTCTTTCTCTGATTGACTTATTTCACTAAGCATGATACCCTCTAGTTCCATCCACGTCGTCGCAAATGGCAAGATTTCATGTCTTTTGATGGCTGCATAGTGTGTATATATTCCATTGTGTATATATACCACGTCTTCTTTATCCATTCATCTGT